>LPNX010520467.1:481854-530973 GCA_001517045.1 Pseudotsuga menziesii | reverse complement strand
GTCAATGAATTTTGATTTCGTGGAATATGATTAAAAGTAATAACTTCAAAATGTCTTTCCAGTAAACGAATTTGCATGAACTGACGTAACAAGGTAGGATTTCGTACCTGATAAGCTCGATTGAGATAGGAAACTACCAACTGAGAATCCAAACGGACTTCAAGTTGGGTGATGCCATGTGAGAAAGCATCCCATAGGAGCTCAATAACATCCCTATACTCAGCAACATTATTAGAAGCAGGACCAAGACAAGCGCCACCCGCGGCAACAAGCTGTCCTGTGGGAGAATAGATAACCCCTGCTGCCGAAGCCAGGTTGCAAGTGTGACGGCTGGCGCCATCAGCAAAACCTACATACATTTTGGAAGACATCTGCAACAACCAGCAGATAATATAAAAAACAAAACTGACAACCTAATGTACATAAAAATACATACACTAAAATACAAGAAAAAGTGCTAAGCCTAAGCATAGTACTTCTTCAGGTAGAGCCCATTTCTAGGCTCAAGCAACTTATTCCCATCATAATCCACTAATTCATATGCGCCTTTACTCAAAAATTTTGACACGACATAGGGTCCTAACCACATAGCCTTGAATTTTCCTGCCCCCAGAGGTTCTTTATCTTGGTCCCAAAGCAAGACAAGTTCCCCTTCAGAGAAAACCCTAGGTTTGACCGTTTTATCATATTGAGATTTAACCCTATTCTTATGAGCCTAACTGGAAGTCAACGCATCTCTGCGTTTCTCATCAAGGTGTTCTAGATGTACTAGACGTTCTTCAAGCTCAGTCGTATCAGGTAACACATGAATGGCTATCTGCAAGGACGAGATTTCGCATTCAATCGGAGTGACTGCTTACACCCCGTGAACGAGTTGGAAAGGTGAATAACCCGTGGCAATCTTAACATTAGTTCGGTAAGCCCAAAGAGCAGGATATAACATGATATTCCAATTAGAACGGGCTGTATCAATTGTCCGTTTAAGGATAGTTTTCAAAGTCTTGTTTACAGCCTCAACTTGACCATTTGCTTGCGGATAGTATGGAGAAGAATGCTCTTGTTGAAATCCGAGCATAGTGGTCAGTTCCGTCATCATGTTATTTTGAAAATTACTAACATGGTCAGTGACAATCACTTTGGGAATACCAAACCTTGCAATAATTTTATTGAAAACAAAGAAAGCTGCAGTTTTCCCGTTATCTTTGAAAGTAGGCATTGCCTCCGCCCATTTCGTAAAATAGTCAACGGCAACAATGATGTATTTATGCCCCCCAGCCGAGACTGGGTTGCATGTCATGTAATCAATCCCCCATTTCATGAAGGGGCATACCGAGACAACAGGAAATAACAGAGCAGGATGCGATCGCATTTTTCTGGTGTAAAGCTGACATGGATGACAGTGCTTCATGGCTTCCACACAATCTTTAAAGATCGTGGGCCAGAAATAACCAGCACGCAAAATCTTCTGGGCCGTTGCTAACCCAGATAAATGACCCCCACATGCTCCACTATGAGAATCATTTAGGACAATCTCTGCTTCCTCATGAGTAAGGCAGCGACGCAAGACGGAATCTACCCCTCGTCGATATAATGTACCTCCTATAATGAGGTAGTTCTTGGCATGAAGGCGTAACTTACGTCGTTCCTCCCTAGAGTAAGCGGCAGGATACTTCAAAGTCTGGAGATATATAATAATATCCCCATACCAAGGATCAGAGGTGGATATTAAGAATATGTGCTCATCTGGGAATGAGTCATCCTCAACCGCTACATTTTCTTCAGTGGGAAATTCTGCTATTAGCTCAGCAAAAACTAAGGACTTTTTAGACTTAGCGGATTGAAAATCCAAGTCAAACTCCTGGAGAATGACAATCCATTTGTTGAATTTTCCCCAACAATCTATTGGGATAAAACATATTGGAAAGGATTCACATCCGCCACTACCGTGGTGGTCCTCAGTAAAATGTAATGGCGCAACCTCTGCACAGCATAGAAAGCTGCTAAGGCTAACTTCTCGACGTGGGAGTACCTAAGCTCAGGTCCAGCCAAAGCACGGCTAAGATAATAAACGACATGCTCAACGAGCTTATCATCCTCCTGAACTAGCACTACCCGAATGGTCGACTCCGACGCGGCCATATATAATATAAAATCCCTAGAATAATCTGGTGGGCGTAACAAAGGAGCCGACAACAAAGCTTTTTTCAATGCCTCGAATGCAAGTTGTGCGGTTTCATCCCATACAAAAGGAGTGTCTTGTTTGAGCAAGCGCATGAAACCTTTAGTGATCTTGGCATAATTAACGATAAAACGTCGAAGAAATTTGAACTTTCCTTGCAGGCTTTGAAATTGCCGGAGAGAACGAGGAGGAGGCAGATTTACAATGGCCTCAACTTTTAAAGGATCCACCTAGATGCCTCTACTAGATACGATGAATCCGAGTAATCTTCCTGACTCGACACAGAAAACACACTTGTGGGGATTCAAGCAAATTTTATAGTATCTGCATCTTTCAAAAATCAACCTCAAATGGTCTGGATGCTGGACCCTCTTGCGAGAATTTGCAGGCAGGTCATCAAGGTAAGGTTCAACAATGGATTTTATGTCGTGAAAAGCAAATTTCATGGCTCGTTGAAAGATAGCCCCAGCATTTTTCAATCCAAAGGGAATTTTTCTATACGCAAATGTACCCCAAGGGCAAATGAAAGCAGTTTTATGTTGGTCTTCTAGTTTGATTTGGATTTGATTGTAGCCGGAGAAACCATCCATAAACGAAAACACTTCACTCCCCGCACATGCATCTATGATTTGGTCAATGAATGGTGTGGGGTAGTTATCCTTGGGACAGGCTTTATTGAGATCTCTAAAGTCAGTACAAACATGAATATTCCCTTGCTTTTTATCAACAGGAATAGGGTTGGATACCCATTCAGTCAAAGCTATGGGATATATAAAACCAGCTTTCAAGAGCTTCTCAACTTCTGCCTTCACAGCCGCTACTTTACGCGGGTTCATGGGGCATAATTTCTGTCGAACCAGCTTGGCATCAGGATAGGTTCAGATTTCATGTTGGACAATAGATGGATCAATGCCTGGCATCTCCTCATATGACCAGGCAAAGATATCGCGGAATTCCTTGAAAAGGGCGGTGTAGATGGCATTCTCCTCCGGAGAGTAGTTTGCACCTATATAGATGTTTTCCACGACATCTGGGTTCACAGAGATATTGATAGGTATAGTGGCGAAAATTTTTGCCATATTCCCCTCAGCAAACACCCCTTCCCTAGGCAAAGGGTTGATAGGTACCTCAATATCATCTGACAGTCTCACCTTAAACTCTTGGTTTTCTATCTTGCTCAGATCTGGAAGGAAATAGGATCGATGATGAAGATCCTCACAAATATTATCACGTCCACTCATAGCTTCCAGAATAGCTTCATCGAAAGGAAAAATGGTATCTAAGCAATCTATGGAATATAAAGAGTTTTCCGCCCATGCGGGCAAATAGACTTCTTCCAGATCATCCGAGACTAAAAGAGGATCTGGAATGGGATCAGCAGTAGCTTCAACAATGGCTTGATAAGCTACCTCTACTACTTATAAGGGAACTTCTGGTTCATGGGGAGTTGGGAGGACCCAAGGATCAGTCCTATCACCAACCGTAGTGATGGACTTCCCCACAGTAGTAGAACCAATGTAGTTCACCGGGGCTGGAAGGTCAAATGTGCCCATCAATGATGCATACATTCCAGCTCCCAAGCTCTGTGCAGCAGGTTTGACCTGATCAACCAATGGCACAGTGGATTCCTTAGACTCTAAACGGCCTTTTCGGGTAAAATCAAGCTGGTCAACAGTAACCAACTTGCCCTCATTTGGAAAAACCACTACACGAAGAACAGCCGATGCAACAGCAGACATTGCATAAGTCCAATTCCTTCCTAGAAGCAAATTATAGTCCAAAGGAGCATCAATCACTTCAACTTCAATAGACACTGCTTTGCCTACCAATTTAAACTCGAAAGCCGGCAGGATACCATGAGGACGAAAGGATCTTCCATCAAATGCAGTAAGTAAAGTGTTTGATGGGACCAGCTCTGGGGATCCAAGAGCTTTCCAACATGCCAGGGACATAACACATGTAGAGGCTCCCTCATCAACAACTACCCTTCCAATGGTCTTACCACCATGGATGACATCTATCGATAGGGCTACATGGTAAGGCAGGCGAATTTTGACATCAGACAGATTGAATTTCGCCATGAGACTCGAAGAATCCATGCTACCTAAAGCTGCTAAGAGAGCATCCCGCTGGGCAGGACAACTCTGTAACACCTCTAAAGCTGACATTGCACACGGGGTTTGAGCTAAGTCAAATCCCAGAAACTACTAAAGGCAGCAGAAGGCAATTCGATATACCACTTAGCCGCTGTACCAGTCAAGGTCCTCTGGAATAGCCTCAATCTAATTGAATCCTCATTCAACGAATTGGAAGAAAAACATAAGTGAAAAGTGGTGGCATGTGCCCCAGGCATGGTGACTCAAGAAAACTTGCCAAATCCTCAAGCAAAGAGAAACACTGCAAAGCCGAAGAAGGAAGCGGGAAAGTGGTGCGAGTTCCATAAGAGCCCCACTCACAACACAAGTGAGTGTCTGGCCAAGCAGTCACTAGTGGCCAAGATAAAGGCTTCTAAATTAGATGCATACTTTGACACTAAATCATAACCTAAGAAGGGTAATGACAGAGGGAATAATATTATCGATGCGGAGTCCAACGCCACTGTTACTACCACGAAGATCCAAAAAGAAGAACCAAAATATTCAGAGGAGGAGGAGCGTCTTTTCCACTCCCAGATGTGGGTAAAGGGTTCCCCGATACAGTTCATTGTCGATAGTGGGAGCCAAAAGAACCTTATTTCAGTAGAGGTCATGAAGCGGTTTAGTTTTCCAACCATAGCACACCTGCAACCATACACCATTGGGTGGCTTCACTAAGGACAGGATCTCCGCGTCAGCCAGCAGTGCCGCCTTCCCTATAGCATCAAGCCCTTCACTAACGAGGTATTATGCGATATTGCTCCTCTTGATGTTTTTGATGTATTATTAGGTCAACCATACTTATGGAAGCAACATGCTGTGTATGAGTCCCGGCCTCGTGTTGTTATTATTATGTTGGGAAATAATTTGTACAGTATACCAGAGGTACCACCTCCTGCCTCTATCTCTTTGGTTACTGCAAAACAATGCAGTAAGCTCATTTCCAAAACCAGGAATTTTGTTTTCTTGATGATCTGCCCTCAGTGAAAGAAGAATATCATGGCCACGACCTCCAGACAGGGCCCCTCCACATGACAACAACAAATGGACAAGGTCGTTGAGGAGTACCGGGACATATTCACCTCACCCACCGGGGTACCTCTCCACTATTAGGTCAAGCATCCCATCCATCTGACCTCAGGTGCGTTGCTGCCGAATGGACCGATCCATCGACACTCTGTTCTGGAGAATGATGAAATCAAGAGGCAAATTCAAGAGCTGTTGCAGAAGGGTCACATCCAGCCAAGTTCATCGCCCTGTGGGATCCCGATCGTGTTGGTACAGAAGAAGGATGGGACTTGGAGACTTTGTATTGACTATTGGGTGTTGAATAAGATCACTATCTATAATAGGTACCCGATCCCACAGATTGATGACCTCCTGGACCAGCTTAAACGAGAGAAATATTTTACCAAGATTGACTTAAAGTATGGGTATCACAAGGTACCTATCGAACCGACTGATGTGTGGAAGACTGCCTTCAAATCCAAGGAGAGCCTTTTTCGAATGGTTTGCCATGCCTTTCATGCTGACAAATGCTCCTGCAACCTTCATGAGACTAATAGGCAACATCTTTTGGCCATTCACCAACTCATTTGTAGTAGTGTACTTGGATGACATCCTGATTTTCAGCCAGACTTGGGAAGAGCACCTCCACCACATCCGACAAGTCCTCCAAACATTGCAGCAGCACAAGTTGTGTGCCAATTTGGATAAGTGCACTTTTGGCATGACCCAGGTTCAGTATCTAGGATACATTATTGATGAGTGTGGGGTACATGTGGATCCAACCAAGATCCAAGTCATTCGGGATTGGCCATCCCCAACTACTCTAACAAAGCTTCATAGCTTTCTGGGCCTTGCTAATTTCTCTGCAGGTTCATGTTGGGATTATCTCATATCACTTGGCCCTTGAGTCAAGTCACCAAGGGACGAGCGAAAGCAAAATTCTTTTGGTCGAAAAATCAGCAGAAGGCATTTTCAGAGTTGAAACATCACCTCTGTTGTGCCCAAGTGCTCACATTAATAGACTTGCAACAACCATTTGAGATCGAGATAGATGCCTCTGACTATGCTATTGGGGCAGTCCTTACTCAACAAGGGCATCCAGTGGCATATCATAGTCAGACACTATCCGACACAGTCTGCAAATATCCCACTTATGACAAAGATATGTGTTCCATTGTACAGGCTTGCTGACAATGGAAACATTACATTTTGGGGAAGGAAACGATCATCCACACAGACCACCGACCCCTGTAGTTCATATAGACACAAGGTAAGTTATAGAATGATAGCCATTAGAAGTGGTCCACATATCTACAACGGTTTCATTTGAACATCAAATACAAGAAGGGAAGCACCAATAATGTTGCAGCTTTGCCTCATCCGACCACCAATCATGGTGATAACCACCGTGCTCAACTCTTGTGGGCACGAGACTTCTAATTGGACGCTTCTCGACAACAGCGATCCAGAATTTATCCACACATACCAGACACTCTTGCAGGGAAACCAAGTTCCAAAATTTCATCTCCAGGATGTACTACTATGTCACATGGGACACCTTTGTGTTCCTTCAAGTGAGCATGGCAAGATTATTTGGGAAGCACACTACAGTTGGGTCGCTGGGCATTTCAGGGTCGAGAAAACAGTGGCAATACTACAGAATTATTTCTATTGGTCGAACCTTCGATAGGACGTCGGGAAGTACATCCGTCCTGCACTACCTGCGCCATTTCCAAACCATCCATCAAGAAGCAAGGCCTCTATATTCTGTTGCCTACCCCTATTTGACCTTGGGAATCCATATCCATGGATTACATGTCGGGCCTTCCTTCTACTAAGCATGGCAATGCCTGTGTGTTTGTGTTCATTGACAGATTGTCAAAGATGGCGATAATGGCGGCCTGCAAGAAGAATATCACAGCAGAAGCCACTGCTCAACTCTTCTTTAAATGAGTGTGGGTACACTTTGGGATCCCATAGTCTCAGTAACCTTATATTGGGACAGCAGGTTCCTTAGTACATTCTGGTCTAACCTATGGTCAATGCTAGACACCAAGCTCACAAATTCCACAGCTTTCCATCCCCAGATTGATGGCCAAATAGAGGTCGTCAACAGGATGATTGTACACATTTTGCGCATGTACAACTAAAATCATCCACGCACATGGGATGAGAGCCTCCCCTATGTACAACAAAGCTATAATTGGGCCCTCCACAGCTCAACCAACCACAACCCCTTTCAGGTGGGCTTGGGATTCCAGCCACTATGTCCCATTGACGTGGCCATGACATTTGTAGCTACTCAAGATGATTCAGCTCATATGATTCAGCTCAAGATGATGAACATCTTCATTGAGCACATTCAACAGATTCACCAATAGGTTCATGACATATTGGATAGATCCAATGCTAAGAACAAGCAGCGACATGATCAGTATCGGGTGCAACACAACTTCCAGGTGGGCGACAAAGTGTGGCTACATTTGCAGAAGGAGTGCCTCCTTGGACCCCACCGCAAGCTTCGCCTGCTCTGATATGGGCCATACACCATCACCAAGGCTATCGGGGACAATGCCTTCAAGCTCAATATTCCACCATTCCTTGTTATGCACCTAGTGTTCAATGTGGACCGCCTTCGACCCTACTTTCCACCTCTTCTGGACACATTAGACATGGCAGAACAACTCACACCAACAAAGTTAAACCCTGACTACATGGAACAAGCCACAACTGATCAGATTATGGACACACAAATCAAGAACACCCACCAGTAGAAGATCCATCTATATTGAGTTGTCAAAGCAGACNGGGACCAAGTTCAGCAGAAGTTTCCTCATCTCATGGAGGAACTCAATGCAATGGGGACCATTGCTTCCTAAGGGGGGAGGAATGATCCAGGAGGATATTTTTGGCCACCCACCTATTTCACTTGGACCCCCACCATTCTTTCTTTCAGTTTTCTAGTTTCCTTAATTGTAGCACAATTTACTATTTTTGGCAGTTTTCGGGTCCTAAACTACTTCCGGAGTCGTTTTGAGGCCCTAAACGACGTTTTTTCAGCATCGAATCGTCGAAAAATATGAGTCCATCCCAAACTTTATATCTACTATTTTTGTATGTATTCCTTAAATAGATCTTTCTAACAATGTATCATGCACGTCAAACGGAGGTAGTATGCTAAAGTTAGGACCCCGAGAAATTGATGTACCAAGTTACCCAATGGGGACCACATTCTGGTGTTTCACCTCCTAGGGTTAGGTTTTTGGATGTGTATGGTTTCCATTGTTTCTAAATAATATATAGGCCTTTGAGCCTCATTGTAACACAGGGTTCAAGGGCATGTAGCCGCCACATTTCTTCTCAGAGATAAGCTACCAGCACTCTAGCTAGTTCATTTCCATTCTGTATGTAAACAAGTTTCAGTTATTGATTAATGAAATGAAGTGTTATTTCCGTTGCATATTTGTTTCTATGGTTATTTTTGTATTTTGTTGTGTTCCTGCATAAATCCGGATCAAACACTTTTTGCATCTAGTACAGAAATGGAGAGAAGATGCCTCTTCAATCTTGGAACATATAGCACATCCTTCATCTTTAAATATTTCCCCGAGTCAAGCTTGTATGAATCTTCTCCACTCCCTTTTATGGGGTAGTGATAATCATCCCCAAGTTTCACCTTGTGAGGTGAGTCATGTTCAGACATATTAACAAATAATTCCTTACATCCCGTCATATGTTTAGAAGCTCCACTATATACAAGCCAATCATTGCTTCAGTGTGAGATAGTACCAGTAAGTGTTGAGATTAGCACATACTCTTTATCTTAATCATTCTTCTCTCATCTAAATATTTGTTTGTTGGTTCATCATCTTCAACAAAATGAGCATGGTGTCTCCTTTTCCTGATGGGACAAAATATTGCAAAGTGTCCCTTTTCATCACAAGTATAGCATCGAACATTTGAAGTATCTCTTTTGGTCTTCTTTGGTTTCGTGTCCTTCTTCTTGTTGTGGTGAATGTTCTCCTTCTTCTTGAAGCTATTCCTGGTGTGAACTCTGAGAGCTTGATTGTCAATTGCTCCCATCTTCTCTTCTCTTGTCACAAGTCTAGCTTATTCTTGTGCACATTCTTCTCGGAGTCTTCTCAAAGAGATCAACTTCCTTCTTGCACAAATTCCTTGAATGAATGAGTCCCATGATCTAGGGAGACCATTCAAGGTAGTCATTACAATTTCTCCTTCTTCGACATTTTCTTCAACCAATTCAAGTTGTTCTGTGATTTTATCAAACCTTGTGAAGAAAGACTATATAGTCTCAGAGTTCTGTATCTTCACATTCTTCAATTATCTTCACATTCTTCAATTGGTTCCTAAAAGTCATCTTTTGGTTGATGTTCTTTCCTTCAAACATCTTTGTCAAAGCATCATACACTTCCTCGGGTGTCTTGAATGAAGACACATGGTAGATGAGGTGATCCTTAATAGAATCTGCAATGATTCTCTTAGCCTTCGCCATGATTCTCTTATGAGAAGCTTTAGTCTCATCTCCCTCCGGTTCTGGAATTTCTCCATTGATGTACTGATCCAAATCATTCTCTTCAAGGATCAAGGAAATTATGTACTTCCTTGCTCAAAAGTTATCATCCCCTCCAAGCTTATTCTCAATGTGATTATGATGAGTCATCTTTTTAAATGATAACCTCAATTGGAAATAACAGAGATTTAGATCTTACAATTTGAGGTGTTCGGCCTAGTTTCGGAGCTGGCTTACTTACGGTTTTTCAAAGAAACCCTAATTTTCCAAACTTGGAGTTTGGGAATTTTGGTTGGACATGAATATGTGCCTACTAGAGGCAAGTTTCTCATCAAGGTCACTTTCTAAAAACTGATGTGGGAAGCCTCCAAAACTTGATTCCCTAGTTCCTCTCGACACCAGCGATAAGGTCAAAAATGAAACTGCTTACACCAAAAGATGTGCCCTACTGAGGCAAGTTATACTAGCCCTCTTTTCTTGATGATCTATGGAGAGAACACCTTGAACTAGGAATCCCTAGTTTCTACAGTTGCACAGTGCCTTGTTTTAGAGAAGCTCTGATACCATGTTATTTTTTCTTGATCTTATTAGCTTAATTTGGATCTTTATTTGAAAGAATAACAAGTATATCTACATGCATAAGATATAAGAGATACACAAGACACAAATATTTTCACTAGGGAAACCATAAAGGAGAAATCCCG
The DNA here is from genome assembly GCA_001517045.1 of Pseudotsuga menziesii. Lineage (NCBI taxonomy): Eukaryota > Viridiplantae > Streptophyta > Pinopsida > Pinales > Pinaceae > Pseudotsuga > Pseudotsuga menziesii. The sequence continues at coordinate 520,416 of LPNX010520467.1, read as the reverse complement.
CAAACTTCCTCATAATAGTAAGATTATCAAAAGCAGTAATAAGAAGTATTCTACAGATATCTATCTCTCCTCCCTTTGTCTCTCTTTCTCTCTCATGCGACCTAGAGAGTGTGAGGTGTGTATAAATGAGGGAGAGCGCCTCCCTATTTATACCTTTCCAGTGACTGACCAAACATAAGACTGGGGCCCACTTGTCTTCCCTAACAGGGTCGAATTCTCTCATAGAGACTCCAAATACACATTACATGATGTTACACTGGGGACTATTTCCTCGGCTTACAATGGAGGTTGTACCTCAAGGTCTAGACACAATTAATACACACCATAAGGATTTAAACACATCTACAATGGGGGTACAACAGCATACAATGGTAATATACATCAGAATGTCTTCCTAAGTTACAAATACATCAACAGTGATTTCATGCTACTTTGTATTTGCATTTCACATCTGAGAAGAAAGTGCAAGGCATAGTCCTCACCTTTTGGTTGGGTTTCCCAAGGAACATCTTGTGTTCATTTTGTGGATGGTCTAGTTTTTGTTGATTTATATTATTTTATTGCATTCTCAGTTTATGTCATTAATTTGAGTGTTATGCTTGTAATATAAAGTTATAATAATAAGTAAATTATGTATAATAGAAAAAAATTATAAAAAAAACTTGTAAGATGTGTTGTCAGAAACTATTCTAGTGGAATATCCATACAAATCATATTGGTATCATAGCAATTTTGTTTGCATTTTTGTTGAAAAGTGAAATATCCAAAAATTGGTTTAAAGAAAGAATTCTCAATCTAAAGGATCACTCAGAGGAGATATTTTCAAATTTAGAATCACAATTCTATGACCACTCTTGCAATATCATGATCTCATGTTATCTCTAGAGAGAAACTCTATACATTTCAAGGATTCTAGTAGCTCTAACTTGGAAGTTGGCTCTAATAGGAAATATAGATATGGACTACAAGAAATGGGTTGAGAAGAATAACATGCTAGTTGTGCATTCATGTAACTATGTTATAGTGAATATATCATTCGCACTACAATGTGGAAGAAGGTGAACTTGAGTAGCCTCCAACCCAAGGAAGAGGAGGAGATAACTAAACTCTTCCATAATAAGTTCTAGGCCAAGAACACAAATATGGATGCTCTATTTGATTTTGGTTCTTAGTCCATTGTCACTGCAGAGGATCTTATAAGTAATATTAGATTGGGATTTCATGACCATCATCACCCATACCCATTGGGTTGGTTAAATAAGGATGTAAATATCAAGGTCACTAAGCAATGTAAGATCAAATATTCTATAAATGCACACTATAATGATGAAGTAGATGTATATGCAGTACCACTTGATGTGTGTGGTGTAGTCTTTGGAATCGCCTACATGTACATGAGGGATGCAATCTTCATGAGGACAGAAAACCAATATCACCTAGACACTACATTCTAGAAGTGAATTAATGAAGAAATAGTTGCAACCATTATCGGGAGTAGTGAGTAAACCAACCAAGCAACTTACCTTTTGGGTCAACTATAATCATAGTTCCCAAGAATGATGGGACTTTGAGAATGTGTATAAACTATAGAAATATGAATAATATCACCCTCAAGGATCAATACCCACTACTTAGGATTAATGATTTTCCATAACAGTTGCAACATGACAAATAATTCATTAAGATTTGGATATCATCAAATACATGTAAAATAGCAATATAGATGGAAGAGAACTTTCAAGATGAGTCAAGGTTTTAATGAATGGTTCGTAAGTCACTTTTTTATGTAATACACTAGCCACATTATTCATTTGATGAACAATGTATTGTGTCCTTTATAGATTTATTTGTAATAGTATACTTGGATAATATATTGACTTTTACCTCTACGTACGAAGAGCATATCGCACATCTCATACATGTGTTAAGAGATACTACAAAGCATCAACTCCTAGAAAACCTAAGGAAATATGAATTTTCCCAATAGTCCTTGGTGTACTTGGGTATGTATTTCCTAGATGGAAACTCATTATATCTTGTGAAAATGGAGGCCATTATTAAGTGTCCAACTCCTAACAATGTTACTAAAATTAGGATTTTTGTGGGAGAAACACAATATCTTTGGAATTTTATAGCATCTTTTTTAATTTTGGCTAGGCCACTGCATGCCTAATAACTAGTGGAAATAGTTTCCAATGGGGAAATGATCAACAAAATAATTTTGAAGAGTTGAAACAAAAGATAAGTCAAGCACCAATTCTCGCATTGCCGAGTTTTCAAAATTCCTTTAGAGTAGAGATGGTTGCAATTCGATAGCTATGCGATTAGTATTGATGTAAGGAGGAAAGATTGTATGTTATGATTATAAAATGTTTCATAGTTAAGTCTTGAACTACCCCATATATAACAAGTATATATATGCTCTACTTGTACAAGTTGTTAAGAAATGAAATAACTATCTACTATGTAAGTAAACCAGCATACACATTGTTACACCAAAATCTTATCATTTCCATGATAATGAGACACGTGCCTCTGAATTTTCCCTAATCCCTAAAGTACTAGTGCCAAAATTTCTTGGGAAAGAGGTTATACCCTTCAAATTTCCAGTTTTTTAGCAATGTTGCACCTTTTATTTTTGCAACAGGTAGTGAATTCATGTCGATGCACTCTGCACATTGAAAAAATGTGGCACTACCTTTGTGTGTATTTATGCAGTGTGTGACACCCCTTTGTAACGCATATTTCTCCTTATCACGGTGCAACATTTCTCATTCAAAGGAAAAAGCAAAATATTTGAGAGGATTCTAGAAAGAATCTCTCATGGAGGCTTATCCCAACATACCAATATGAGTGTCATTCGAACCCATAACCTATTGGAATTATCCCTTGACCTTCTCCATTAAATCCTCAACTCCCTCTATCCCCTTTGGACTATATATACAAGATCACCCCTCATGGTTAAGGGAGGAAATATAGAGCACCCAAATGCTGCTGAAATATTCCTAGAGCTAAGTTATTTTTTTCCATTAGAGACAAGGTTAAATATTCTAGGAAAATACTAGTTGGAAGAAGTTACAAAGTCAAGGCAATGGTTGTAATCTCTCCTTTTGTATTCTTATTAATACAGTAATGCATACCCTTTCCATAAAGATTTATTATGTTTTAGATCTTTAGAACTTGTTTCCTTGACCACTTGTTTAGATTAATCAATATTACATATTTATTTCACTAGTGTTTCCACTTGTTTGTCTTATGTTTTTCTGTAGCTAGAGATTGAAGGTCACATCAAGCAAGGAGAAACTACCATAGTTGCAAGGTGAGAATCGATTGTACTTTGATTAATCTAGGGTAGTGTTTATATTGTGTTGTTTTTTATTCTAGATCCAAATCATTTGGACTAGAGATATTTGTCCTTATCCACATAGACAAAGTGTCTTAAAAAAAAATTAGTGACTTTGTTGGGGAAAAATACATAGTATTTGGGTTTTTTAGTTTGTAATTTTGATTTCCTTTTTGTCCTCTTAGAGATATCTAATTTTCCTTGTTTCTATTTGGATCTATTTTTTTAGTCACTGGGTGATCCAGTCTCAGTTTAGAATCTATATTTTGTTCAGTTACCTAATTTTATTTTAAGAAATTTTCCTTTTCTAATATTTGATTGCGCCTACGCACATGGGATATGATTACACTACATCGTTGGTAAGTTTTCGTGCTTTTGTTTTGGGTTACAGAGGGGCATTGTTTCACTTTATTTGTGGTTACAAATTGGTAGTGTCGCACATTCCCCATGATAAAACTGCGGCACCAAGGGACTACCACATTGGTGTAAATATGAAAACTGCAACACTATAAGTATTCATGAGTCTTTGAGCAAATGTTGTAGAGGAAAGTGTTCCTATGGCTGGGATTTAAGAGGCCATCAATGTACTAGGGTTGAAAGAGAGATGAAAAAGGTTCTGCAAGTAAATATAAACAATATCAGAGATTGGAATGGTTCATACCTTAGCCAAACGAAGGTTGATCCAATCAACCCTTCAATCCTCTTCTTGCTCCTCTTGCTCCAAGAGACCTGCAAAACGAATTATACCTTCCTCAAACCAATATGACCACATGTAAAACAATGATAATCAAAGGAATATGAAATCCTAATCTGATGAATATAAACATTTGATCATAAACAGAGATTCAATCACACATTGAACAATGATTTGGGAAGAATAAGGACATCACATCTTTATTAATCATGAAAAGAAGTACAAATATACCTTCTCTTCAAGTTGGGCACCTCACGAAACCTTGATCTGGTTATGTTGCTTCTCTTCTCCAAGGAAATCAGCCTCCAAGCTCTGCAACACAAGGAGAAATATTCTAGGGAAAAGGTGGGGGAAAGAGAGTCCCAATTTCTACAACATAACAATGAAAAGATTCAAGTCCCCTCTCATGGACCTCCATACCTCTATTTATATGCTTCTGAAGAGATAGGGTCGAAGACAATTAGTTACAACTGAAGGATTCAGTTGCATAACCACCCAAACTTTGAGAAACTTCTTTTTTTGACATCTACAGGAAAAATATGCAAGTTTCAAAGACAACAATCGCGTATTCAGGGGGTACATTCCGGTTTCAGTAACAATACTCACGTATGATACATGGGTTTCAATGTAAATAGTTGTGTATTTAGGGAACACACGGGTATTATGTATAGTAATTTGTGTGCAACATGTGGGTTTCCTTAAGTAAACTAGTGTATACATAAAAAAATCTCATTTTTAGGGTACTTCTATGCATTTTCAGACTTTGGTGTCTTCTGGAAAGTTTAGCTGAATCAAATACCTTTCCAATGGTGTAGAGAGTAGGTCAAACAGAGTTACAAAACTATAGATATGGGTCCTCCAATATATTTGTTTTTTGAGTGACTTTGATGAAGTGTCGTCATGGAGGTGTCGACATGCAACGGAATCATGGGAAAGTGGTCACAGGTAGAGATGTGTCATTTTGGGCTATAACATATGCCCCCTAATGTATGAGGTTAGAGGAGAAGACAATAACTAAAATACATTATAAAGGAAACAACTGAGTATGGAGAGGGCGGAGAATCCAAGATCAAAAGGCTCGAACAAAGGTACCTGAAAGAGAGACAAATGTCAGACAAAAATAATCTCTAGGATATACAAGTCCATATACAAAACATCGCCATAAATATAAAGGCATATCCAACATGTGTATAATGGATGTAACTATCATGGTCGCTCAATATGAAAAAAGGCACCATATCAATTCTAAAGGATTCATTGCCACAAATGAACAAGCCATGCTCAATAATCGATCATAGCCATAAAAATACAAGGTGGATCTATGTCTCAACAAAATTTCATAGAAAGTGTGACAAGGTCTTACGCAACTTGGGCAATAGCAAAACATAACGATGCTACTTTCATCCCAAGGTCTTCAATCCAAACCTCCCAAAAAGGTATGAATGATAACCATGCGAATAAAGGATCTGAAGTCTAACATGAACCATTTGATGATCGTTCAATGATCAGAACCATTAACAAACGTGAGGGAAACCACCATTAATGAAAATGGTCCCCAAGGTACCTAGTACATTCTAACAAGTGTGAATACAAGGACTTGAAGTGAAACACTTGAAGAATCCATCGAGTAGGAGATATTAAGGTATTCCTACTACCCAATAGTGAGGGAAATTTCCACTGATGACTGCAATCCCCAAGCTACTATCATAAAAATCTAAATCTCATTCCCAGAGCAAGAGGTGTTGCAGTCGATAGGAAGAGGCCTATTGGAAGGAAGGCATCAAGGCATCCTTCATCATCCAACATGAGATAAGTCAAAGACTAATTGGATCTGGAACTGGTACTGAATTTCATGACAAGAACCATCGAAGACATGATGTAATGAAATGATACCAGGGAATGGCCGACACAAAAGGTCAAGTCAACTACAAAATGACCGACAAAGGTTTATCCTTGAACAGTGAGCACGACACAAAAGTGACTTAGGCATATTTTTACATAAAGAGACCAACGACACAACTCTGCAATGTAGGACACATTGACGGATTCCCCATATAATTGGAAAAGAATCTAACTAGAGGAGTAAGAAACTCTGAATCAGGATAAGGTCAAAATCTGAGACCCAACTGTTGATAGACTCAAAACTGGTGCTTTAGTCAAGGAGACAAGATTTGTTGCCGCGATATAAAAACATGTGAATGAACTTCCCTTCCCTCTTTATTGTAAAGGTTTAACGAGTCCAAGCAAGCCAACTTGGACCATCTTCATTTTTGGAAAGCTCAAAGAAGAGAGAAAAGAATGCTTGATAAAGCACTGATTCATGGATTCTACGAGCCTGAATTAGTGAATGCTCGACGGTGTTTTCATAGTTTTGAGAGTCTGAAAACTCCAAAGAAGACTCTAGTGGGGTTATTTTTCATAAAGTTAGTCTCCTAAGTCTGAAAAAGTGTAAAACAATACAGAGGATAACTCTCTTAGCCCAGGTGAACTAAGGTATGCCTTTTTCGTAGTTAGTCGACAAGGTTTGAAAACGGGCTAAAGTATCACCAAACCAATGCATCTTCAGAAGCGGCATGCAGCCTGGGTTTAACGAGTGTGAAGGAAGGAAAGATCACTCAGAAATATTCATTTGATTATGAGAAATGGAGCTTATAATAGTAAACTCGATGCTTTGTTCTTTATGTTTTAGCGAGCATGACAAAGACATAAAGTACGCTCAGAATATTTTTCATGTTTAGGTCCAGAGCACGAAAAAGAGAAACTAAGCTCATACGGGGTACGTTCCTTTTCCATAAGTTTAGTCCCTCAGGTCCGGAAAAGTGATAAACCTATGCTTAAGAATACACTTCTCAATTCCGAAGAAAAGAGAGTGCTCATTTTCCATAAATATTCCACATGGTCCGAAAAAACGATAAACTACCACCAATGTGGATGCCCATTCATTTATTCTTATCGAGTCCGAACGAACAAGTTTACTCAGAAGTCAAGTATTTTTTTGAGGAGTTAGACCTGGGCCTAAAGAAACTCCATATATTTCTCGTGAAGTTTTAACGAGTCCGGAAAATTCAATTCGTGGCCTCCTTACTATTTTTAACAAGCTCAAAGGAGAGTAGAATGAATGCTCTAAATGTGAGGAGACGAGTATCAGAGGTAGGAGAAACTAGTTCCAAGCATGAGGAACAAACCTATGCATAATGCAAGGAATGTGAGAAAGATAAAGACACTCGAGGAACGTCTCCTCAAGGAAAAAGGTGTCAAGTTGCAAAGGCAATATGGTACAAGGATGAGTGATGATGAAAGTGAAGATGACAACTTATTCAACGAGATAAAAGCATGGAATCTGGCACCAGGCTCATAAGCGCGAGCAGGGTACATGCAAATGCAGTTACAGCTTGAACAATAAGGCAAGTCTAGTAAATAGTTGTGAATCCAAATGAAAATCCTATCTCCAAGAAACAACAACATCAAAAACACATTCAGAATAAAAGATCCGATGTAGGTCACTTTGGTAGAAACACATGTGACTTTGCTATCTTCTACAGAAGGGAAATTCAAGGCAGGATCGACCGAAGAGGATTCTATAACACCAAGGATCGAGGGTTTATAATCAGTAAGATCAACCTCAATAGGAGAGAAAAAATCAACAAGGGAGATAAATTCTGCATGAACAAACTCAATATCACAGAAGTTGAGAAATTCATAAGAAAAATCATACTCATCAGGATCATTGACTTGCTGATCAAAGGGAGAGTTTGAAGACTCAACAAGACTAATAGAAGGATATCGATAAACAGAAAGATAAAGCTTATTAAACAAGTCAGGTTTAGACTTAGTCACAACTGAACCAACACCCAAAAGAAGATCAAACTGTATCAAATACTCTAGGAAGACTTCATTCGAAGGAAGGAGATCATCTGAGATAGGACACATGTCTAAAATTTCAAATGGATCGACAGAGTGGAAAGCAGGCTCCATATTCTATATAGGATGACTCACTTGGTCAACTGTTGGGACCAATTCCTGAGAAGGTAAGCATGAAAATAGAGGTTGCTTCTCAGTAGTAATTTAACGCAAGGCCACATAGCTCACCCGTGGCAGGATAGTGTATATAGAAACACTGGGAATCAATAAAGGAAATATCTAGTCTCTAGTTGGGTCAGGAGAGGAATCAAGAAAATCCAACTGATCTATAGTGAAAATTTCTTCCCCATGATTAAAGTACATCACACGAAAGAATATTGACACCACAACTTGCATGGCATAGACATAATCACGTCTGAGGAGAATATTGAATTTCAAGGGGTATTTTATCACCATGAAGTCATCTAAGACGCTCTTCCCACCTAACGTAAAAGGTGTTTGATCAAGAATTCCCAAGGCTATACTAGTTCTTCTTTCAAATTTCAGTAACTGACTAGCAGTCAACACAAGGCTGGGAGATCCCATGCCTCACCAAGAATGAGCATACAATATACTAAATGAGGCTCCTTCATCAACAATACAACGAGGAATCGTGTATTTTTCAACTTTGATCTTTATCTGGAAAGGTGCATCAGAAGGAAGGCACGGCTCATCTAGACTATCCCAATCAAAGGAAGCAATCCAAGAACTTGGTGGGGGTTCATCCGAAACAATTTCAATTCCCCCTTGTTTAGTAATTTTTGAACTAGTAGTGAAGAAAATGTGACTAGAACACACTTCACTCTCCAAAGGAAGAGTGGGATTGATCAACAATGGAATCGATTCAACCGCTTTGTGAAGGTCACTCTCAGAAGGGAGAGAGGCATTGACCAAAGATGACATTGGTTCAATCACATAAGGATCACTCTCTGAAAGAAGAGTGGGATCGACCAAATATTATCTTGGTTCAACCACTAGATCAACCAAAGGTTAAGTAGGTTGTTGAGAAACTATAGGTTGTTCAAGAAAAGGAAATTTTTGAGTCTCGGACCACACTCTTCGTACATATGCGATTGCAAGGCACTGGTGAGTAAGATGATCTCTCTTGCATAGCTTACAAGGGAACTTAAGTTTGCACTTCAAATGACCAGTTTTCTCAACGGTGTCAACATGACTAGCATTGGATGACGGTTTTCTCTCAGCATGATTTATAGAGGCTGAGAGTTTTCCCCTAGCATGACCACCAGAGGCTAGGTGACTGGGTACAACCTGACTAAGAGAGGTTCATTGTTGAGAGACTTTAGGATGTTCAAAAATGGGATTACCATGAGACCAAAATATCCGTACCTCTACGATGGCAAGGAATAGACAAGTAAGGGGGTCTCCCTCACAAATATTAAAAGGAAACTTGGGCTTGTTTTTTGAATGGTTAGTCTTTTCAATAGTGTCAACATGACTCGTAGTGGCTGACTCTTTGTCCTAAACATGAACCACAGAGGTTGAGACACTACCCCCAGCATACCGCACAGAGGCTGAGAAACTAGATCCAACATGCCCTGCAGAGGTTTGATGGGTAGGATCAACATGCTCTGCAGTAGTTGAGTATGTGCCCCTAGTATGACATTCAGAGCCTGGGTGGATGGATCCAACATGACCTACAGAGGTTGGATGGGGAGTTTAAACTTGACCTACAGAGTTTGAATGGGTGCCCTCAGCATTAACTGTAGAGGATGAGTGACTGGATCCAATGTGACTTGGAAAGGTTGGAAGGATCCCACCAGCATGATCAACAAAGGTTGGATGGTGAAGATCAACTTAACTTGCAGAGGTTGAGTGCTTAGATCCAACATGACCATCAAATGTTGGATAGGCACCCCCAGCATGAACTACAGAGGCTGGGTGGTGAGGTTCAACTTGACTTGCATAGGTTGAACGAGTTCCCCCTTGCTTATGTGTCTTCTTCCTATTCTTCCTTATTTTACTTATTTTAGATTGTCAGTTACTAGTATCGATACTTTCACTGCATGAGGTAGAAGGAGGCGGAGAAGCAGCTACATGTGAAAGGGAAGCATTGTTCTGATGCCCTTGATATAAGGATATTACTTAAGAAGAATCAGGAGCATTCAGGATAGTTGGAGTGGAAAACAACCACACCAGTATCCCTAGGGTGAATCCAGGTAGATTCAAGGTGGGCATCAAAGGAACACCAACATTCCCTGTGAGAGGAGTAGTACAAGGAGTTCCCAGCATGGGGATCTCTTGGTTGGTGTTCAAAGGGGTTTTATCCATAGTTTAAAATAAGGAGACAAATTCTGAGGTCGACAGGAAACCAACAGTACAAAGAACACACCACTAGAAAAATATCTAAGTATGAATCCAGGAAAAAAAAGATGGCTTCCAAAGGAAATTCTTCAATGATGAGGGCCCAGAAATAACCAGTGAAGGAAGGAGAGTAGTTACTTGGCATATAGTGAAGAGCCCTCCGGGTGCAAGAACTAGAATCACCCAACTGCCCTCCCAGATTGTCTAATTAGTTTACCTTTCAATTCTACCCTAGGTGTGCTGGAAATAGCCTTCCAATTCCACCCATGTATGATCCTAGTAGACAAGATACTAAAGTTACCAAAATCGCGGAGAAAGTCCGGTGAAACAGTCGTCATTCCAGCCAATGCACATGGGCAAGGTAGCAAATTTTGAAACCGAAACAATACCAGATAGCACACGGGGTCGGGAGTAGGTAGGGATGAGTCCCCAAATGTGCACCAGCTCTAGTTGTTATACACCTGAGTGGCACCTCTCCGTCTGAGTGCTGATATCCCTCATGTCGGCACACAAAAGGACACTTATGGATAGAGGTTTGCCCTTAACACTATAGCTTGGCTTGTCAAGAAATACATTCTACCTTCATCCAACTAGTTACTTTTCCATTTATCCATGTTGGGATGTATTCGCGACTCTCTTTATAGAAAACTCGCGCATCATTCGCGAGTCTCCTTTACAACAAGTCGCAAATCCTTGTATTTGCGGGTTGTGCTTATACAGAGTCGCGAGTCATTCACGGGTTGCTCTACTACATACCCGCGAATGTGCTTATTAACATGAAAACATAAAATCACGCGCTAATGGGAGTTTAGTTAAGTCATTTTACTTAATCTCCCTAACTGCTATAACCTCCCTAACCTTCGAGAACTACCTTATTTCACCCATATAAATACAGGCCTTGGGGAGGGTTGTAGAGACTGACACTTTTGGAGCAAAGTTATGCTGGTGGATTGTTTACAGAAGTCTTTGGAGCAGTGAAACTCAGGATCCTTTGGTGACAAAGGAGTCCTTGTCTCAGATGTTTGGTTGTACTCTGAACTTTCTCATTATTGATAATAAAGAGATTACTTCTTCCACATGTGTCTCATATATCTTGGTTTGATAATTGTTTATGCTTCAGTATTTCATATTTGATTTATCTAACCTACTAATATATATATATGAATCACTCTATATCTGGAATATTGTCTCTGAACAGGTGAAAGAGGAGTGAACCTTGAAGACTTTGGAAGTGGAGCATATTGGAAGAGGACTAGCAAGGATCGAACTTCGTTTAACAAGTAAGTTCTTCTAACCCTCATATTTCCTATTCTGCACTTTAGAAGTCAATTTTCTGCAAGTGTTTGAGTATGTTGGTAACCCCCGACCTATGATTATTAGGTGCATAATCCCTTACAACAGAACTAGCGACTCCGCTGGGGAATCCTAGACTGCTGTAGGTCATTTCTGTTATCCTGACCAATTTTGCTTGTGAGTCTGTCTGTGGTTTTTTATCCTGGCTCTTGCTTACTTCGGCGTTTGAAAGTCTTAGGGTTTTTTCTTTGCTTTTGAGAAAAATTTTATACCCATTCGCGGGTTGTTCCACTGAACAGTCGCGAGTATAAAGTTGCATTCGTGGGTTGTTATACTGCACAGTCGCGAGCATTCGCGAGTTGCACTGTTAGACAGTCGCGAGTACTCCTGAAGATTTGGATTTTTAAAGAAGAGTTTGCTTGTGTATTTTCTTGTTATAGTCCTTGTTTTCTGAGAAGATTTTCTTTAAGAATGCTAAAGAGTTTGCTTGATTGCCTCAGGTGATCACATCTTAGTGCTTTTTGAAAGCCATTGAGTCTTTTTACTTGGTTTATTTACTGTTTGCATCCTGAAGCATTTGGCCTGTTTGGGTTCTTGGTTAAAGTGTCTTAGTCCAGATCAGTGATCAGGGTCTTGGGCTCTGTTTTTCCAGTCTACTTTCTGACAATTGCTGGTTTGCACTTGCCTTTTTAAGTCTGTAGTGGTTTTGTGTCATTGTTCGCACCCAAGCTAGGGATCCTAGCCTACTTCTCTTGCTGGTCTGTTGGTTCTGTCAGCCTGTTTCTTTCAGTTTGTAGTTTGTATACAGTTCATAAGTTTCAAGTTTACTCAAGCATAGTGCATTATAGGTGCATAGTAGTTTTTTTGAGCAATTTTTAAAGTGAAAAACAAAACATAGTTAGTCTTTTGCATTGTGATTTCTGCATAAGTAGTGTTTGCTTCATTTTAAAAATATATAATCTCAGAAAATTACAAAAACATAGGCTTAGTTTCTCTTATCAGTGCTTTAGTTCATCAATACATATTTGAAAAAATGAAAAGAAGTTTTTTTTATAATATTAGTTTGCTTTGAATGCACTTTACTTTCATTTATTTCTTGCTGAGTCAAAACACCATACAATACATCACTTCCATTTCCTCTTGAGTAAGAAACAGCCCTCTAAAATAAACGCATAAATTAAAATTTACTAGTAAGTTTTATTTTTAGGGGCCTTTCACCTACTAGCTTAGGCTAGACTTGTGGGCTAGGGAGTGTAAACTTCCCACAAGTTATAAACTCAGACGTAGTGGACCGTTCTTTAGGTAAATCCTTGATTCTATCACTGTATCTGGGAAGCTCCTCTCAAACGGGAGTTAAGCACTAGGCTACGTGGAGGCTTGGACAGAGGAGATAACCCTCTGAATCCTTGTCAAAACGTAACCCAGGACTTTTACGCATCTGGGGATTCTATCCTAGACAGAGTTTCGAGCTCAGCTACCCTGCCCATGCGTACGAGTTCGGCTGACGAATGTCCCCCCAAACAGCCGGTATTGTCAAGGTAGCCTTTAGTCTCTTGTCTTTTATGGTTCATACCTAGGTAAACTGGAAGGTTATTTCTGGTTCACCTTAAACAGGCTTGGAAGGTAACCCTTGTGGAAAGTGCAAGAGGGTGGTGGGTGATTCCTCCTCTTGTGCCTGAGAACCCCTCAAGGATGCCAAGTAATCATTCATCAGCTTTCTTCGGGAAAGCATATCTTTATACCCTAGTTTGATTACTTGAGACTCTAGGATCTTTTTAGTGTGTGCTCTGTGGATTTGCTTGTGTTTAGTTGACCTTATGGTGTGATTAGTCAAATTTTTAATTCTGGAGGACCAACTTGTTAGAAGGTCAAGAAGGTTGAGAAACCTTCCTCCTCTCGCTGCATTGGAGCCTCCACCTTTACCCCAAAGGTGGAGATTAGGCACAGATGGTTCTTTTGAACTAGTAGGAGTAAGTGAGGTTCTTGGTGAACCGGAATTGATAGCTAACCGTTTTGATTTTGACACAGTCGAGATAGAAGAATTGTAGACTGACGAGTTTGCAAGAAATTTTAACACTCCCTTGACTGATCTTAACGATCCTGTGATCGTCCAAGTTAGACCTTTTAGTTCACCAGTAGTAGGTGTCCCTTTGAGTAGAGTCATGTCTTCTGCGGAAGAGAGTTCTTTTTTGTTTACCTCAACCCTTCCGGTTGAAGGGGTACTACCTCCCCCGGTTAGTGCCCCTAGATCTAGTTTTCCTTCTACACCTTTGACTCCAGCGAGCCGGGTGGTCCAACCACCGGTTCACTCCAACATAAGAGGTATTTCTGGTAACACGGTTGCTGGGATCCCCATTATACCTACAATTCCTTCTTCCTTCCCTTACACTACTCAGAGTGGTCCGGTAGGATCCTCGGCTTATGTCCAAGGATTTCCCTGGAATGGAGGGAATGTCCAAGGATCCAGTCCATACGTAGGTCCAACCCCTTCATATGTAGGAGTGCAGTTTGGGGGCAACACCTCTTATGGGAAAAGCTTCCATACCCCTATTTCGGTCCCATACTTGAGCTCTCCCTTCTCTTTGTTTAGCGGAGGGATACCTGCTCCAGTCTTTCGGACCGCAGCTTCTATGGGGATGGCCCGAACCATGTACACTGCACCTCCCACCCAAAATCCTGTGGCCTACGGATGGAATCTGTTTCAAAGCAACCTTCCCACTTCACAATCGGTGTCAGGAGGAAACCTTCCCACTTCCAAAGTCTTCAAGGTTCACTCCTCTTTCACCTGTTCAGAGACAATCTTCCAGATATAGAGTGATTCATATATATATATTAGCAGGTTAGATAAATCAAATATGAAATACTGAAGCATAAACAATTATCAAACCAAGATATATGAGACACATGTGGAAGAAGTAATCTCTTTATTATCAATAATGAGAAAGTTCAGAGTACAACCAAACGTCTGAGACAAGGACTCCTCTGTCACCAAAGGATTCTGAGTTTCACTGCTCAAAAGAATTCTGTAAACAATCCACCACAGGGACTTTACTTAGTGAACCTCTCACATAGCACGTATGATCGTGGGATATTAAAGAATACCCTTAATTTCTAGAGATATTGACCCAAACTAATTTTGTTGAAACCCCCTCCCAATACCTAAAACCTCCTCCCCACCCCTTTTTATACCTCAATCCTTATAAACCACCCTACCCACCCCCACCTTAAACCCCTCATCCCCCCCAATACCTGCAATATATTGGTTCAATTTTTAATAATTTTAAAACCCACTATATGAACTAACGTGATAGGATATTGTTCAACAAGTGAAGACCCCATGCAATCCACCAGCATAACTTTGCTCCAAAAGTGTCAGTCTCTACAACCCTCCCCAAGGCCTGTATTTATATGGGTGAAATAAGGCAGTTCTCGAAGGTTAGGGAGGTTATAGCAGTTAGGGAGATTAAGTAAAATGACTTAACTAAACTCCCATTAGCGCGTGATTTTGTGTTTTCATGTTAAGAAGCACATTCGCGGCTATGTAGTAGAGAAACCCGTGAATGACTCGCGACTCTGTATAAGCGCAACCCGCGAATACAAGGATTCGCGACTTGCTGTAAGGGAGACTCGCGAATGATGCACGAGTTTTCTATAAAGAGAGTCGTGAATACATCCCAACATGGCTAAATGGCAAAGTAACTAGCTGGATGAAGGTAGAGTGTATTTATTGAGAAGCCAAGCTATAGTGTTAAGGGCAAACCTCTATCCATAAGTGTCCTTTTGTGTGCCGACATGAGGGATATCAGCACTCGGACGGAGAGGTGCCACTCAGGTGTATAACACTAGTGTATTCTTTACTAAGAAGTGGAGGGCTATCTCCAACAACTCAATATTGCACGACCTCATGCTTGACTCCTGTGTGAGAGGATATTTCCGGTGTCTTTCCCAATGAAGTTGGATTTCCTAATAGATAGGACACTATGTTTGAGTTTGAAGTTTTTGGAATTTAAGATATCCCTAACCCAAAACACTATCCTAAACTAATGTGTGCCGTCCCTAGAAATAAACAGTTACTAATAAATTTTAAATATTAAGCGTTTATTTTAAAGGGTTGTTAATTACTCGAAGGGGGTGGTGAAGGTGAAACCAATGGTGTTTTGACTCAAACTTGAAACAAAATGACTAAGAAAAGAGAAATTAAATGCAAAAAACAAAAACTATTCTCGTTCTTTTTCAAATAGAAACTTGAAATCCACAAAAGAAGTTTCTTTTTATTTTTTCAAGAATAATGATATGCAGTGCATTAAATACAAAACCCTAATCTACATGCATATAAAAAACTATATGTTCTTTTTATTTTTATTTTATAAATGAAAAATAAAAACTACCTACAAGATAAAGTATGTAGATGACATGAACAAAGCAAAAGGAACTCTGCTATACAACCACCAAACAGACTCTAGAATACCCTAAGGTCGGTATAAACCCTACTTGGAAGGGAAGCTTGCATAAGAGACAAGTAAACTACTTTGGAAAGGTGAATTTAACCAACAAAATAAGAAGGAAACAAAGACCAATAAGCTTCTAAGTTCAGACAAATATCACTATTAGAGGCTTACCAGAAAAATAATCCAAAAATAAAACCAAGAAAAGGGGGTGGGGGGGATGAGCAAAGAGAAAACCGTAATGCTACAAAAGAATTGAAACCTAGATAAAGAACACCCAAAAGGGATGACACTAAATCCCTAGATTCGGGTACCTACAGAGGACCCAAAAGACCTACCAAAAAACCCTCAAACAGCAAAAAAAAACCACAAAAATGAGGGGAAAACATTGTTTTAGGGGCATACACGAGTTTCCCTACTGACAGGTCGTGTGTCATACATGAGTTGATAGTATATAAAGTTGTGTGTACATCCCAAACATGTGACTGTTGAGTCTACAACTCGTGTATGGGTGGGAAAAAACCCAAAAAAGGTCAAAACTTCCTTAGGAAGGCAGGGGAGGTGTACTATCAAACTAAGAAGGTGTTCCTAAGTCGCAAGAAGGACCTGAAACCTTACAAAAGACTGGAAAAAAGAAAAATAAACCCCAAAAATACAAGGCTCTCTCCAATGGAGTCACTAGTTATGTTGTAGAGGAAAGTGTTCCTATGGCTAGGGTTTAACAGGCCATCAACATACTGGGGTTGAAAGAGAGATGCAAAAGGGTCTGCAAGTAAATATAAACAAGATCAGAGATTGGAATGGTTCATACCTTAGCCAAACCAAGGTTGATCCAAGCATCCCTTCAATCATCGTCTTGCTCCTCTTGCTCCAAGAGACCTGTAAAAAAAATTATACCTTTCTCAAACCAATATGACCACATGTAAAACAATGATAATCAAAGTAATATGAAATACTAATCTGATTAACATAAACATCTAATCATAAACAGAGATTCAATCACACATTGAAGAATGATTTGGGAACAAGAAGGACATCACATCTTTATTAATCATGAAAATAAGTACAAATATACCTTTTGTTCAAGTTGGGCACCTCACGAAACCTTGATTTGGTTCTGCTGCTTCTCTTCTCCAAGGAACTCAGCCTCCAAGCTCTACAACACAAGGAGAAAGCTTCTAGGGCAAAGGTGGGGGAAAGAGAGTCCCAATTACTCCAGCATAACAATGCAAAGATTCAAGTCCCCTCTCATGGACCTCGCTACCTCTATTTATATGCTTCTGAAGAGATAGGGTTGAAGACAAATTAGTTACAACTGAAGGAGTCAATTGCATAACCAGCCAAACTAGCCAAACTTCGAGAAACTTCTTTTTTTGACATCTACAGGAAAACTTTGCGGGTTTCAGAGACAACAGTCGCGTATTCAGGGGGTACATGTGGGTTACAGTAAAAATACTCGCATATGATGTGTGGGTTGCAATGTAAATAGTCATGTATTTAGGGAACACGCAGGTATTATGTATAGCAAATCGCGTGCAACACACAGGTTTTCTTAAGGAAACTCGTGTATACATAAAACAATCTCATTTTTAGGGTACTTATCGGCCTTTTCAGACTTTGGTTTCTTCTAGAAAGTTTTAGCGGACTCAAATACCGTTCCAACAGTGCATAGAGGAGGTCAAACAAATCTACACAACTCTGGATAAGGGTCCTCCAATATAGGTGTTTTTTCAATGACTTTCATGAAGTGTCGACATGTGACAAAATCATGGGAAAGTGGTCACGGGAAGAGATGTGTCATTTTGGGCTATAACAGCAAGTTATCTTCTTTTGGTTACTAAATTTCATTTCTAGATAAATTCACTATTTGTTACCGCTGTTAATTTATACGGGATTGGTTTTTACTTTTGATCTTTTAGTTGTTTTAAAAGATTAGATTTCTATACGATTCATAGTCATTTTTTGTGTAAGTGCTATGTCTTGGGGTTATTATTTGTTTCCTTAGGTATCTCTTCATTGTTGATATTCACAAAAGAAAAATTTCTTTTGTTTCCACACTAGTTTAGAGAAAAAGATTTATTTTTGTTTTCTTTGTTAGATTTGAAATATTTACAACAACAAAAAACCCAAAAAGAAGTTTTTCTTTTAAATAGTCTTGTTTTGGTTCAGATCTGAGTTTTCTATTAAAAGAAAAGAAAATTATTTTTAGCTTTTTTCATATTTAAAGGTAAGAAGTGCGTCTTCTTGTTTCGAAATATTCATTAGATCCCTTCTTCATTGCATTAGAGATCCATTTTTCATCATTATTGAAGTTCAAGGAACTTGAATTTTTGTTCTTGTCTTGGAAATTGAAGGAATTGATTTGGCATAGTTTCAGATTGCATGTTTGATTTTTCATTTTGGGAAAAATAACCTCTTAGTCTTTATTTATATAGGGAATTTATTGAAAGGAAATGAAAAATACTTGCATATCATTATTGCAGGGTTTATGAGTCAAGTCTTCACCTCATCTTTTCCATTTAACCGGATAAGATCAAATCAAGTGCTATTTAAGTTTTAAAAAAATAGCAATATTGTGTGTTACGTTATAGATGTGTTCCAATGTCTTTAAATGTAAGAGTTGGTATTATTTTCCTGTACTACATCCTAAGGACTGTGTAGTTCTTCCACATACTATTTGTTATATGTAAAGGCCCTTTTGTGGTTCATTCACATACTTGACGGTATATAGAAAGGCCATTTTTGAACGGTTGTGCATTAGACAACGCTACTATGGATTTGAGCTCCCACGTACCTTGTGTATATCGAGAGACCCCTCTAGGGTCTTGAGACCAACTGAGTAAACCTATTGACCATCCTATTAGTTCTATACACCAAGAAAAACACCCAGGGAGACTGCTACGCACATACAGTTAATCAGTCAGGTAATATAGTAAGGGGTATGGTCATAATCCCCCCTGGTTAGTGCTCTGAAAAATTGGTTCGAGTATTGTTATAGCTGATTTTACCACACATGGTGAAGTGCATTTTCAATTTTTTGTTTTGGGATTAGTGCATTAGCTTTCTTTTACCTTAGTACTTTGCGTGAGTGCTGTTTGATTGTGCTTGCAGAGTCTAGGGGTGGTAGAATCATTCTTTTGCTTTAGTATCTCATTTTTTCAAAAAATCCAAAAAATATTTACTTCTTTCCATCATTATGCATTGCACTTTGCACGTTGCATGGTACTTGCACTAGATTTTCTTAGAGAAGCATTAGTTAGGCTTTCATATAGGAATTACTGCATTTTTCATTTGAACAAAATTTTGCATTTCACGTAGTAGCATGCCCTATTTTTCATTCGACACAATGCATTTGCATTGATTCTTAGGTGTGCATTTTACTTCGAGTTGCGTCATAACACCATTGGTTGCACGATCATCTACCTTTTTTGAGTAATAAATCCAAATAAAATCAACGCTTCATTAAAATGGATTACACTATTTTCTTTGATAGGGTACACCAACAAGATTAGGTTTTAGGGTCTTGGAATAGTTCATTATGAGTAAATTCTCCAAGACCACTAAACAACAACATCTATGTGTCTGTCCAAGTGAGAGTGTGAAATTCCTTGGTATAATTAGTGTTTCTTAGGATCCTCCTCTTACAAGGGAGTTAAGCATGAGGCAGTGTGAGCAGTTATTGATTGGGATGACCCCTAGTCATAACTGAGTAACACCAGAGATATTTCCAGGATTGTATTCATATCTGGGGGCTCTTTTGAGAGTTTCGGGCTTTGCTACCCTGCCCATACGGTCAATCCCACCTGCGACTGTCCTCCTGAGCATTGATTATATTGAGGTGACCTTAGTTTCCTTACCTAGGTTATCATGGGGGTACTTTGCAGGGGTTATTTTGTGGGTGTCCCGGCCAGGTTGGGGTCAGACATCACAGTCCCTATATGTGTTGAATTTGAGGGCCACAATAATTGGTTATGAACCTCTGCTTGTTGTGTATGGGAGTCTCAAGCCTCTCCTAGGCGAGACATACCTGCTTCATTCGAGAGCTCACATATCCTACCCTTGTTTGCTTGTGATTGGCTTTAGATTATATCGGTGTATGCTCTATGCACGTTAGCTTGCTTAGGGTTTGCGTAATTAGAGAGTCTTTTTAATTTTTTGATTCATTGTGGATTTGGGTGCGGCACGTTGCCGTTATCGTCGTTTAGCAGGACTTCCACCTTCTGCATCTCCTCCTCCTATGGGAGAGAGAAGCAGACGGTCTAGGCAGATTACTTCTCACATTGATTCACACATGCTGGGAGATCATGAAGATGAAATTCCTGAGCTACCATCTTCACTTCATGATGTTGAAGAAGAAGAGCCTACCCCTATATATGACCCTTCATCTGATATACCTACACACTCTGGGTATGATCCTTCACGTGATATACCTACACACTCTGGGTATGATCCCTCATCCACGGGTCATTAGTATTGGATGCCGGGCGACGAGAATCATCATGAACCTGTGAGCACTAGTTATGGTAGTTATGATATGTCTAGTATTCCTACACATGATTTGGTACCGCATACCGAGTCAAAGTTTGA
Organism: Pseudotsuga menziesii; assembly: GCA_001517045.1. NCBI lineage: Eukaryota > Viridiplantae > Streptophyta > Pinopsida > Pinales > Pinaceae > Pseudotsuga > Pseudotsuga menziesii. The sequence continues at coordinate 499,832 of LPNX010520467.1, read as the reverse complement.
ACCTAACACTACGCCTGGGGGCATTCCTAGTCACTTCCATGTGGAGAGATTTGGGAACTCAAGTCACATTGCACCCTCCATCCCAGTGGTTGAGGTCACATCACATGTTCATCCTAGACCTAGTGCTAGTAGTCCTATTCAGATACTAGAGCCAAGACGAGTGACAGTAGGGAACACCACTTACATAATCTCACATGTCCCTTCGTCCTCTATTCCTAGTTCTTCGAATGCTATTCCTCCCAAACATTCATGTGGTCCTTTAGGCCAGAATGTTGCTACAAGTCATGTGTGTACTACTGCTACTCGCGTAGTTTTGTCTCAAAGTCAAGTACCTCCTATTGTGTTGGGAGGTTGTATTCGTACTTCTGTAGGTCATATTCTTACTTCCGGAACATCTATTCCTACTTATGGAGTTTCTTATGGGACATATCATGGGACTTCTTATAGACCATATTATGGACCGTAGTATGCACAAAGTTATTCACCTTATGGGTACCGGTATCAACAACCCGCTTACTCCCCGAATTATGGCTTTGTAACCCCAAATAGTCAAGGTACACCACATTATGGTGCTTCCATGCCACCCTACACGGGTCAAACGGGAGGAGGATACTATGGCCATGGCCATGGTGGTTACGGTAATCAATCCTATGTGAACCAAAATTATCAGGGAGCACCTCATAGACCTGCTCAACCTAGGCTCCCTTTCCTCGCAATGTTAAATTTTCCTGACTTGTCGAGACTAACAAACGATCCGGTATCTTATGACCTGGCTTTCCCGGCTGTCCCTACGAAGATTCCCTCGGACATTCCCAAGTTCAAGGGAAAACCAGGAGAAGATCTGAGTGAACATGTTACTACATTTCACCTATGGTGCTCTTCTAACTCCTTACATGAAGATTCGATCTGTTTAAGGCTATTTCAATGCACCCTCACCGGGCCTGCCGTGAAATGGTACATAGAGCTACCTAGGGGGGGAATTCACTGCGTTCAGTGACCTAGCTATGAATTTTCTCGACCACTTCCAGTTACCAGTGCGTTACAATGTTGGTACGGAACTCTTGTCAACATTTCGGCAATATAAAGCCACGCATATCTCGGACATATCCAAGAGTGACGTAGACGGAAGAGATTGATTAAATCCTTCATATCGTTGGATTTTCTCCTCAAGTGGTTCCTTAAGTCGTTACTACCTTATATAGCTAAATATGTTTCTACATCCGGAGTTCAGAACGAGGAACAAGCCATTTTTAGGGCACAGGAATTGGACTTGATTTATGCTCAATCCGGTTTGTTATATGAGATCATTCCTAATTCTCTGCATTCTAGTTTTGAACCTAAGGTCAAACCTGGACCACATACCGATGGCATTCTTGGTTGTACGAGTACCAAACCTACGGATTAGGTTGTGAAACAGGCCAGTCAATTATCTATCAACCGATCTGCTTCGAGACAAGCCACAGCTTCGTGTCAACCCACCCAAACAACGAGTGTGCTTCGGTACAATCATCGGACCAGAAGGGCAACCAACAACCCAAAAGGATTCAGAAGAAGGGTAAAAACAATTGTAAGGGTGGGAATAAGTATGGAAATGCCAATTCTAATGACAAGAACGCAGGAAATGATGGGGGGGACAAGCAGCCTAAACCTAAGGTTAAGTTTCCTTGCAATTTATGTAAGGAGGACCACCTCACTCACTTGTGCCCTCAAATAGAAGAAGCCTCGAGGTTCATAGTGCAAGGCCCAGCTGTGCTGACTAACCCTTTACCTCATAATCAAAATATGAACTCGAGGACCCATGATCAGTTTGGTGGGGATCAAGACCCACCGAAACCTTGTAGTGGTCATGGTTACACCAACATGGTGTGTGCTACTAAGGTTGTGACTCGTGCGAAGGACTATGCTTCGTCACAACCAAACCTTGGAAAGGAACCTTCTCCACCTGAGAGTCCTTTGCGTATTGAAAAACCCATGGATAAACCTGAAGTTGCTCCTCGCATTCCTAAGGGAGTCGTTAAGCGTTCAAGGCACAATCCTAATTCCCAAGCCGCCCAAAACTATTCTGTTGTCGAGGATTTGGGCCACACTCCTTGTGCAATGTATGCACTCGAAGTACTTCAGAGTTGTCCTTCGCAAAGGAAAGCTTTGCTTTCTGCTCTTGCTGTTAACAATGATAATTCTTCCTCCGTCATCAAATTTGAAACCACGAGACTACAGCCTCGCTTGCCTTACTATGTGTCTCTCTTGATTCATGTAGAATGTCTTAACAAGACCGTTAAACGCACTGTGATTGACGAAGGAGTTGTTGCTTCCGTGATGTCTTTGGCGTGTTGGAAGGGTTTGGGTTCCCCTGAGTTGTCTAAATCCATTATCATGTTGACTAAGTTTGATGGTATATCGTTTAGGCTGCACGACATTCTTCCTTCTCTTAAGGTCCGTTTGGGAGGGAAGACCGTCGCCATTGAGGTCGAGGTGGTTGATGCGCCCCTTGACTACAATCTATTACTAGGTAGGAATTGGATGTATAGTATGAAAGCCGTAGCTTCTTCTCTATTTTGAGTTGTATCATTGTATAGCGTTGATTGGATGGTTGTTTCTTCCACTAGGTTCTTCATCACTTCACTTCTGGGATGGACTTATAATGTATTTCGGCCATCGTATGACCCCTCTGACCTCACACATTAGGGGGCATCTGTTATAGCTGATTTTACCACACATGGTGAATCGCATTTTTATGGCCTTCCCTGTCCCTCTGCAGATGACTCCATGGATCATTTTTGTTTCTTTGATGTTTCCAAGATCATCCCTAAAAAATGCAAAATTTTCTATATGCGACTTTTAAACCCTTTCTCGCGTATATACACGGGTTTGATCCCTAAAACCAAGTACATTTAGATGTGTGCAAAAGGCCAAATTCTTTTGGAGTTTTCCTTGATGTGGATCCGACTCACTTGTCTCCTAGCCTTCCCTTTGCCTTGATATCACTCGAATTCGACCTTTCATTACCCCACTGAAGAGATATATAAGGAACCTTTCGGATACATTGAAGGAATGAGGAATTGAGAGCAAGAGAACTATATTCCATTGTTGTCGGAACTTGTGCTTGAGTCTGCATCCCTTTTTTCCTTGGAGCACTTTTGTGTTCTTCCCAAGATTGCCCTTTGCTTGTGAGCTTGCTATCGAGAGATGGAGAATTGAAGTGGTGGAGGCCCAAGTGGGGGACTCAGTTTCTCCGATTCACAGACATGCCGACAGAGGTTGTATTCATTGTAATCTTTGATTTTATAGTAATAGAAATATCTTTTCCTGTCCAATAATGTGTATTTGAATGAATATTTGATCCAAGGATTATTTCAAATGCTTATATGTTATTGATTATATATGCTAGAGGAGATCTAACACGATTATATATAGCATGTTTGTCTTATTTATTGAATGTTGAGGAAGCAATTTATCAATTCAAGCTGGAGTTGGAAAGCTCAATGGGGATCTACATCAACTGTCTGGAATAAGGTACGAATCGAGATCCTTTAGTGTTATATATTTGGTTTCTCTTGCATATAGAAAAGGATTGATTTCTGGAGTCAAGCTATCTGTTGTGGTACCCCAAGCCCTAGGAATTTCTCTTCGTAACAAGTATTATTGTTGGATACTACCGTACATCATGAGTTACAATGATTTAACAATCCTGTGAGGATCCATCTTATATATCCCACCTATCACAAGTTTTATTATTTAGATTGAGTAATGTTTGCCGTTTGTTTAGTTAAAAGGCATGAAAGAGAGAGGTAGCTTCATCAGAAAGCTATGGAAACATCTTATGGGACTACCAACCAAGCCTACCTCTTCTGAAGCGAAACCTTTTTTTCCTTCATTTGGAAATGTCTGTCCTCCCTTCATTGCCACCTTGAATCTTCCTGGATTGAACATAGGATTTCCAATATGGTTATTTCATCTGATGATATCGGATGCACCCAATTTCTTGAATGTCAATCCCCTATCACAAGAACACCAACCTCATCTTGATCCTTTGTCATCTTCACCAAATGTGTCTTCTTCCATTTTTCCTTCTTCGCCTGTCAAAAGTTGTGATGTTAGTAATCAGGTGGATCAGAAGAAGACGAAAAGGAATATTAAGAAGAAGAAAAAAACCAAGAAACTTTGAATCTCAACCAACTACTTCTCACAGTATTGAGAGTGTTGATCTTCCTAAAAAAAACTTCTTGCAAGCTTTGCAAGGGTGACCATCTTCTTAAGGATTTTCATGGTTTGTCCCAAGTTTTAGAAGTGTGATCTAAAGCCTCCCAACAACCCATGATGTCAACCACTGACAATCATGATGATGATACCCCGTCAACCAGTGACTCTGTAGTTAAGAGTCAAAAAGATAAAATCAAGGATCCTTACTTGTTATGTAAGGACATGCACCTTAATTACCTTTGTCCTTGCATGGATGAAGCTTCAAAGTTGTTGTAAGATATTATTGTTCCTTAACAATGGCTTCCAAGAGGTTATCATAAGTTGTATATTGACCTCCCATTAGTTGATAAAGTGGTCGATATCACTCTTCCTTTAAAGAGTGAACAACAAACAGTTCATCCTACTCTCCTTTCGAAGAGTGAAGCTAAAGTGATTGATTCGATGTCATCTTATCCCAATCCCACCCTTTCATAAGAGATTTCTCTAACTAAAGTAGTCACTTTGACACAATCTTCATCTCATCCCTCTCTTCCAGTTGAGGGTGAACTGAAAACTGCTAAAGTTTTCTTACTCGGTTCATCTTATTCTAGACAAGGGGAAAATCCTTTCCATTTCAACAGAACTGCCTCCAAGTACTAAAGTTATTTCCTTTGATTAAAGTAATCTAATAGAACCCTTCGAGTGTTCCTTTCCAAATATATGTAAGAGTTGTGGGTAAGAACACACTTCGCACTATTGTTGATGAAGGGGCTTGTGCTAGTATTTTATCATCGACTGTTTGGAAAGATATAGGTTCTCCTTGATCAAATACCGGCTTTTAATAGAATACCTACCAGACCATTAGGGATCCTTCCTCATTTTCCTATCACCTTGGGAGGGAAAAATGTTTGCATTAATGTTGTGGTAGTCTAAGGTCCCTTATATTTTGATCTACTGCTTGAATGAGATTATTTTTATGTCATGAAAACTATAGTGTCCAATCTATTTCGAGTGACGCACTTTCCCCATGATGGGAAGATTGTGACCATTGATCATCTTTCCTTTGTTACACCTAATCATCGTATGACTACCAATCACCAGACTTCCCTGAATGTCTTGCATGTTCTTGTGGTTCCTCCCCCTTCTTCGGTTATGTCTCTCGACGATGTACATCATGTCGAAGTTAATTTGTTAGCTAATCGATATCTCTTTCCCATCATGGGGAAGCATGGGGGGCATGTCTCCAATCTCTGGACATCATATTGGAGTTACGCTGCTAGCTTCCTATGTAGGGGAGGTAAGTGACCAACCTCTGAACATCATGTTTGGTAGGAACTGACCTTCAACATAGTTTCATCAAGTTTCAAGCTCATTAAAAAATGAAATGGACTACCCCATGCACGGTTATTTTCTATTACAAGCTTGTGTAAAAAGGAAACAAGTCACCACAAGCATAGATCTTTTCTATTTCAAGCTTGTCTAAAAATAAAATAGGTTATCCCATTAAGTTGTGTCATCCACCAGACTTACTACCTGAACCTTGATTTCCTCTACCTGTATCACTTGATCCTATTCCTTCCTCCATCTTCGATGAACCTTTTCCTAGTAGTAATTGAGGGTCTAATTGGATGAAGTAGAAGAGTCAGAATATGAAATGAAGTCTTAGGGGCATGTCTCAAATATTTTTACTCTATGTTGGAGTTAATCCACTTTACAGTTATACTATGGGTGGTGGGACAAAGAATTGCATTTATAAAATGGAATCCCTTAGCTCATTACTTAAATTATCAATCTAGAGTTCATACAAACTTTGAAGTACCTTGCACTGTATATGAAATTGCAAATGAAATATCTTGAAAGAATAACTAATAAAGACAATAAATGTAAAGCTGAGAAAACATGGAAACCTAATTTATGAAAGCAGGAATCTAATCTATGAAAGCGGGAATCTAATCTATGAAAGCATGAATCTAATTTATGAAAGTAATAAATATAATCTATGAAACAATGAATCTAATTTATAAAAGAATAAAATCTATCTATGAAAGCATGAACCTAATCTATGAAAGAATGAATATAATTTATGAAAGCAGGAAATCTAATATACGGAATCTTGAACCTATTTTATGAAAGCATGAAATATAATCTATGAAAGCATGAATCTAATCTAAATACAATCACAGATCTAATCTATGAAAGCATGTAAATTTAATCTGATTAAATCATTCATGTAAATTCATCTAACTACTTTAATTTTGTAAGGATAAAATACACAGCAATATGAAATGACTAATATGTTTGTAAGGAAAATGATTGTGTAGAAGACTACATAAAAGAAAAAAATATGGAATCAATCGAAATAAACTAAAATAAATGAAATGAAATATATGCAGGGGGTGTTAGTCCTTCCCTTGAGCTGTACTAACCCAAGGAAGATCCTGAAACCACCACCTAAGCAAGTACATTAAATATGGAACAAAACTACCTTTATTCATTAAAAGTATGCCATTAAAACAATGATGCAAGTTGCCTCTTACAAATTCACCTTGAACAACAAGGGGGAATAAAAGGAAATGGTAAATATAAGAATAATAATATAATTTTAACATCATTCTATCATGTTCACTATTGTTTATACAAGAATAACTTAAAACTTCTCGTGCAAATCAGCTCCTTGATTTGTGGAAGATGAAAATCAACATGTTAATTTTGTGGGATTGATTCCCCCTTCGACCCCTCATGCTCATTGATTCCTTATTTAAGTGGCGAAAGTTGATGATACATATTTTCACTAGAGTAATTTATCACATGAAATCAGTTACTTGATTTGTGGAAGTTGTCTCACAGTTAACTAGAAATCTGCATGTTGCTTTTGTGGGACTGATTCCCCCTTGATAAATTTGTCCTTGTATCAATAATTTTGACCTTGGATGATCATTAATTCTTCTTCCGTGTGGTTTCATCTCATGAGAATAATTAGGGGACGCAATCCCTTAAATTTATCGATCTTGTTTTAGTTTATTTACTTAACTCATTGAAGAATATTGACCTGGATGTTGTGACTTGATCTCTTCCACTTTAGCCTTTAGATATACTCCACCTATAGCTCCATAAAAAATGAATAATGCTTTGACAAATATAAGCTCATTACCTCAATAAATAAATCAAATGAATAAGAAAATTAGGGAACAATACTAAACAATGTCAAGATATTAATCAAAGAAACACACACATTGGAATTTTAGGAAGAATGTCATAAAGTTAAATTTATCTTTCCATTTTAATTCCTTAGTCCTCCTCATAAGTCTATTAGATGGGTCAAATAATGTGCCCTTTTAGGGGGCCATTGGGAGGCAAGTACTAACCACTGGACATCATGTTTGGAAAATACCCGTCAATGGGATTCATTTTGAGCATACTTTATTTTTAGTTCTGAGCTCTCTAAACCATGAAACAATATACCGAGCATAGTTCATTCTCTATTGCAAGCTCGTTAAAAAAATGAAGTAGATACCTTGAACAATATTCCAACTAATATTCAAGCTTGTTAAACACAGTAATATGGTGTTGAGGTGACATTTTACCTTTTTCATGCTCTGATTCAAACATGAAAAATATTTCGAGTGGTTTACCATATTCGTGCTTGTTAAAACTAAGTAAAAAGGTGTCAATTATACTTTTATCAATTTTTAGGCTTGTTAAAAAATTCTTACGAAAAAAGGAACTCTTTGGAGTTTTCTTTAAGCTCTTTTTATACTCCCAAAATAAAAAGAGATTGCCAAGCAAACTTGATTCTTTCACGCTTGTAAAAGTATTAGAAAGGTATTCTTTCTGAAGATAGTTTACCCCTTTTTCGGATCGGTTGGACTATTTACAAAAAAAGGAATACTCTATTCAACATTTTCCTAGAAGAGTTCTCCTATGTAGTATTTTATACTTTTTCAGGCCTTGGGGACTAAATTTACGAAAAATTTCATCTTGGAGTCTTCTTTAGTTTTTTCATACTCTCTAAACATGAAACAACACCGAGTTTACCTTCTTTGGACTCGTCAAAATTAAAAATTGAAGGACCCTTTTTGGGATCTAACCCATCCTTTCTCAAGTTCGTAAAACATGTGAGATTGGACTCATCCCAAAATATTAGCTATATCTAGTGTTTTCTACCCTCTTCCAGGTTATTAAAAAGAAAAGAGGCACTCATCAATCATGAAGGTGAATTATTGGAAAGAAAATGTATATAATTATGTATTAATGATAGCAAGTTGTCATCCTTGAACATAAATATAGCACTTTCCTAAATTTCATTGGCTTGTCTTCCAGTCGATCCACTTTCATGAGTCATTTTACTCTAATTTATTCAAAGAATACATTGGTCTCTTGTTGCATTATGTATTGGTCTCTATGTTGTCAAGTATTTCTACTAGGTCATATATTTTGCTGTAAAATTTCAAGGTAGCTATACCATCCTAGTCATCCTTTGCATTCATCTTACCTTCCTTTGAGTCGATTATCCCCGATTTAGTCCCAAATTCACTCCATAGTATGATTCACTCTATAAAACTTTTCTTTGTTTTTGTCGATGATGAGAGAAACATCATGGCCCTCCTTCGACGGGTTTATCCATGTCGAATTAAACACATCATCCAAGGATTATGCTTAAAAACTAGTTAAGTACCTTGGGCCCAAATGCTTCAATGGCAGGTTACCTCACTTTCAATAGCAGGATTACATCATTGATCTCTAATTGGAATATTCCTTCAAATTTTTGACTTCAAATCATTAATTCACATTCAAAGGAATGTACTAGGGTACCTTGGGAATCGTTGGCATCAATGCTTATTGGACACTTTTCCTAACTCACGTGACCCAAGTTTTGTGCATCCCATCAACCCAATAAACACCCGAGATATCGGCCCGACATAGCAAGCCCCGTCGTCAACACCTGCAAAGTAGGCGCAGTCTCACCCAAGATATCTCTTCAATGGGTAACCGCCAGAACCACGTTTATGTGATTCTTCGAGGGATTATAGTCCCTTGGCGCATGGCCAAGGATCTCGACCAAGTCATGAGGATGGAGTCATTTACACCGAACTGTAGCGCACACCATGCATATATTTCATTAACTACTAATGGTGTGATACATATTAGTCCTTAGTACTTTCAACATAATGGAATATAAAAGCGAGCTAACAAACAGGCGCAACATAACAAACGCACAATAGCGATTACGCCATAAACATAAACTAATACTCAGAAGTAGTGCATAATAACCTATTCATTCATTCATACTTCTATTGATAGTACAGTATTCGTTCAACCATGGCAGGACTTGCATCATAATCATAAACATAAACAACCATATACATTCAATCATTAACACACAGGAAAGTTCACATGGAAACCTATCCGGGAAAAACCACAAGGCGCTCTTCATATGGCATGAGAAATATATGGCGCCTTCCGAGCCTACATTTGACTGCAGACTGTCTTAGATCTAGCTTTCTTCTCAGACTCTCTCTTTCTCTCATGCTCTTTGTCTTATTTCTCCTAATTACTGCTACTATCTATTGATCTGCACACTGCCTGGATTGACCTCTCTAGCAGAGCTTCTCTTCTACTGCACTACCTTCGACTGCATCCTACAGACTTCCGACTACTCTACCACTCAAATTTCACAACTTCCCTCTGCTCCTTCAGATATCTTCCCACTACTAACCTATCAAAAGAAGCTGAAAGTAAAACAACAATAACCAACACAAAAGCAACAATCACCGAAATCCAACCCCCTAACTATTGAATCCCTCCTATTTATACTATTTTACATGACCACACAAAGTCAACTGCATACAGGAAGTCCCTTAACTATCACCATTAGCCACCCCTCAGGCTATAGCTGTGGCGATCATGACTTGACACGAGGCACTAACGGCATTACTTACAGCATGCGTTCACTCATGTGGCATCCGTCGACTTAAGTCGACTTCAGCACCCATGATCGTCCTGTCACTTTCGATCATTATTCTACACTTGTGCTACTATTTTACCCTGTGGCATCTTCCTTCTGCACAGTTTTTGTTTTCCACTCAGGTGACATATTTTGCACATATTCCTTCTTCTGTGTGGATTTCCTCTTCCATGCAGTTTTATTTGTCCGCGCAGATTTCTTTGTCTGTGTAGATTTCTTCTATTATTGTTGTGTTCTTCCTTTTCCTTGTTAGTGCTTGCACCGTGGATTTATTCTTGTGTGTTTCTTCATTTGTACTTATTTCTTGTTCGCTTTCCCCAGGCCCAACAATGGCAATTTCTCTTTCAATTTTTAATGGAATACCTCAATGACCGATAGTCAAGTGGTTTCTACCATGTTCGACAGACATTTATTCATGTGGATATAATCGTACATTTTTGGGTTCAGGAAGAAGACCCTGGGTTTCTTTTAGGCACATACTTGTATTATTTGTCGTTCCCTTGTTGTGATGGAGATTGTGTGTCATTGCATAGATCCACAATGTATGTACAGTGGTTATGATCAAGTTTGGTTCAATATGACATAGATCTACACTGTATGCCCAGTAGCTATGTCCAAATTTGAGTATTTTTTGTCATGGATCTTTGTTGTATGTTGGTAGCCATGACCTGGATGTTTATAGATGGATATGCAATGTATTGGTTGGTAGCCATGTCATGCGTCATTTGGAACACATATCTCAGAATTTATCGTATTTTAAAGTCCTTGTTCCACATTTCAAACAATGGTATTTTTCCTTAATCCCCATGTATCAAAGTATTTCACCTATCCTATCCCTCTAGATTGATACTTTTGGGGGGGGATATATTACACCAAAATATCATCATTGCCATGATAATGAGATATGTGCCTCTGAATTTTCCCTAATCCATGAAGTAATAGTGCCAAAATTTATTGGGAAAGAGATTTTACCCTTCATATTTCCAGTTTTGTAGAAATTTTGCACCTTTCATGTTTACAATAGGTGACGAACTCTTGTCGACACACTCTGCACATTGAAAAATGAGGAACTTCCTTTGTGTGTATTCATGCAAAGTGTGGCACCCCTCAGTACTTCATATTGCTCCTTAATAGGGTTTGGCACTACTCATTGAAAATAAAAAAGAGAACATTTGAGAGGCTTCTAGAAATAAGCTCTCGTGGAGGCTTATCCCAACAAATCATTATGAGTGTCATTTGAACCCCTAACCTCTTTGGATTATCCCTTAACCTTCTCCATTGAATCCTCAACTCCCTCTATCCTATTTGGACTATATATACAAGCACACCCTCATGGTTAAGGGAGGAAAGATAGAACACCCAAATGTTGTTGAAATATTCCTAGAGACGAAGTTTCTTTTTTCCATTAGAGACAATGTTAAATATTTGTGGAAAAGACTAGTTGAAAGAAGTTACAATGTCAAGGAAATGGTTGTAATATCTCCTTTTGTATTCTTCTTAATACAATAATACATACTCTTTCCATAAATATTTAATATGTTTAGATATTTATAACTTGTTTCCTTGACCACTTGTTTAAATTAATTAATATTAGATATTTCTTTCACTTGTGTTTCCACTTGTTTGTCTTATGTTGTTTTGAAGCTAGAGATTGAATATCACATAAAGCAAGGATAAACTACCGTAATTGCAAAGGGAGCAATCTGTTGTAAATTGATTAATCTACAAAAGTGTATATACTCTACTATATTTTTTTCTAGATCCAAATCATTTGAACTAGGGAGCTTTGTCCTTGTCTGCATAGCCAAAGTGTCTTGAAACACAAACCAATCACTCGTTACTTGAATACTTGTAGGTTCAAAGTAAGATTCAATGAACAAAACATTATTATTGGATTGGATTTTTGTAACAATTTCAACTTATCATTAAGTATAATTACAGTGGTACTAATAATTTGGAATACATGCTTTCAAGACCACCCACATCCAATATCACTGCATTGGGTACTTTTATGCACATGGATCATTTCACCCATGATACATACAAAGAGGAATACATAAAAAATTAGGACTTTAAGGAGGTAATCCAATGGATACAAGCCAAGTTCATGAAGAATAAAGAAATAGAAAATATGACTTCCATCTCCAATATTAGTTACTATACAATCTATATAATATTTGTGTTCTTAAACAAGAAAGGTTGTAAGTAATTAGAGAATATCACACCTCCAAAGTTGTAGGTCTTATTGGTGTTGGGGAAACAATGATCAAATTTATAGATGCTAACAATTTTATTGGCATGTAATGCAAAAATATGTATATCAATTTATTAGATAATATACTTTCTCATAATAGAAAAACCAATTATAGGAATCAATGTTTACACCATCCCTTAACCATACCTAGTAGACCATGAAAAATCATCTCCGTGAATTTTGTGGATGATTTGCTAAGAACCAAGCAAGGATATGACTATCTATTGGTGGAAGTGGACCTATTTAGTGAGATGTGTATTAGTGTTCCTAATAAAAGTACAATCAAGGTACAAGATGCAACAATGATGTTATTTTAACAAGGTCGAGTGCACTTTGGGATACCAAAGACCATAAGTTTAGGAAAAGATACCATATTTTCATGTTGAGGAACTATGGAATTAGATAGATCAATGAGTTATATATTCTAAGAAGATGTGGTGTCTAAATACATCAATACAACACTTAAGCATAAGTGAGCATACTTAACATACAATAATAAAAACAAGGAACCAAATAAATTCCATGATAGATCAATCCATAAGACCCTATATATATACAGTATCAAAGTGTAACTAATTCCCTTGAAGCAATGAAGACATGGTCCACTTTGATTAGATAAGTCTCCTAGTGAACTCCTTAAATTTTTCCTCAACCTACACAACAATCAACTATCTTGGTCAGCCCAACCCATTATTCAAATGTTCAATTGACCACTTAGTCAACCACTTAGTTTACTGTCTAAATAGATTGTTGATTGTTGGTTATCTATATGCAAAATAACAAAAGATGTCATGAGACCCAACCATCATCACAACGCTCTAGATATTTAGGAGGTGCAATTAACTTCACTTTATAGCCCCCAATAATTGTGTATTCCTAAATCCTAACCATAGCTTGAAGTTTCACAAAATTAATTTTCATTAAAGGATTTGTATATATATCAGCAACATGATCATTTTCCAACAATAGATATGAGACAAAACAACATTGTGTACTAACTACCTCAAATAATGAGCATGAAGCTCCACATGTTTCATCCTATTGTTAGAAATTGCACTTGCATCCATATAAATGCCACTTTGATTATCAAAACATACTAAGGTTGATCTCTCAATGAAAAATCTGAGCTCACCCAATAGATCACAAATCCACGTTACCTTTGTGAATAAGCATTAACTACACCACAAAATTTGTCTTGCATGGTTGAAAAAAATACCACCTTATGTTTATTACAAGATTGGACTATGAGTCCAAATCCATGATGAAATATATAGCTAGGAGTATACTTCAATTCATCACCGTCTCCATCCAAATCAAAGTCAATGTAAACAACTAACCAGTTCTTAGTATTGTAATATTTTTAACCATGTTGATAAGTACCCTCGATATCACAAACAATCCTCTTTTTGGATTTTAATTGACTCTCCCACGGATCTTGCATGAACTAAGATATCAAACTATCAATAGATTAAATATCAAGTCAATTATGAGTAAATAAATAAGGCTACTAAAAATCTACCTGCTTTGAACACTTTAAGAGAATTGAACACTTTAGTTAGCTTCACTCACCACAGGTAAGGTGTAGCACATAGTTTATATTATTCTATATTGATCCATTGTAATAAATTCAATCATATTTAGCTTGATAAGTATAGATACCATAATCCATTTGTAATACTTATATGCCCAAAAATAAATGCAAAAAACCAAGGTCATTCATCTCAAATGTATCTACTAACTACTTTTTTTGACCCAAAATTGAACACACATTACTTCTAGTGATTATCATATCATCAACATACAAAGAAACAATAAAGGTTTCACATTTAACATGAAAAAACAAAGATAGTTTGATTATACTCACAATGTTTAAAACCAAGATTAAGGAAAAAATTATTAATCTTCTCATACCAGACCATATAATGATTTCTTCAATCAATACACAACATTGTCATCCTTCTCAAATCCAAGGGATTTATCCATATAATACTCAATGAGATAAACATCTAAGAAATCATTTTTTACACCCATTTAATGTATCTCCCATCCAAAACAAACAATGAAGGTAAGAATCAGTCAAATATAAATCATCTTGCAACAAGTGCAAAGGTGTCGTTGTATTCGATGCCTAGTTATTGAGGAAAAAAATTTGCTACCAAATGAAATGTATGCATTTCGACATCACCTTTGGATGTGATCTTGGACAAATATACCCAACAACACTTCTCCATGTTATTTATGTGTAGTTGAGGAACTAATTCCCATGATTGATTCTTTAGTAAAGAATGGTATTCATCATTCATAGCATGCTTCCATTCTAGATGGACCATGTGCATCTATATATGTATCAATCTCACATTCCTATAGCATATGCACCACCACAATGTTTCTGAATTCAAGTATTTCTTGATTCATTACATCAATACAAACAACTTTGATTGTCTCAATCACCCATATGGGAAAACAAATTGTTGAGGGATTTTGTGTTCGAAACTCTCCATTAGGACTGAATAGGGGTTCCAAACTTCTGTTGAATTCTATTATGGAATATTGACTACATTTCAGTTACCGTAAAGAGATCAATAATCCATTCAACTTTCCTCTGTAGTATTCCATCACTTACAATTCTATATTTTATATCCAAAGGATCACTACTCAACAAGCCAAAAGAGGAATGAAACAAAGAGACACCTAAGTTTATATCATTAGTAACAACATATCTCCTGCGAAAAATATTCTATTTGACTAGGCCAAATAGTCTATACAACTTCATCTCTTCAAATTATCGCATCATAATACAAGCATGGATTTCTATATCTAACTCCTCTCTCTTATCATCTGGAATATGATCATGTGCTATAATTTAACTGAGGGTTTTCTTCAACTCCATATCTCAAAATAAGTCATGTCCCATACTTATTTGGTCAAAATCATATTTAAAAAATAGCTTGAATAATAGACAACTTCTACCCAAAGCTAGTTAGTAAACCTTTGGCCTAAATCAAGCATTGTGCCATTTTACCCAAGGTCCAATTATTCCTTTCAACAACATTGTTTTGTTGAGGTGTTTAAGGGACTAATCTATACCAAGAGGTACCATGTTTTGAAAAGTATTTTTTAAATAATTTCCCACATATCCTCCTCCATTGCCTCATCGTAAGCACTTCACAAGTAAATTGCATTAGTTTTCAACTAGTTCCCTAAATTCCTTGAATTTTTCATATATTTTATCCTTTTCTTCAAGAAAGATATCCATTTACAGTTTGAAAATTCATTAATGAAGGTCAAAACATACCTTTCACCCACTAGTGATAGTTTGTTAATATTACATAAGCCACTAGGGAAAAGTTCCATCTAATTATTTCTCTCCCAATGTTCCATGCTTCAAATGTAGCTTGGTGGTGCTTTCCTAGAACACAACCTTCACATATGCCATCAAGGGGGTCGTGAACCTTAGGTAATCCGACAACCATGTCATGTTTAATCATCAACTTCATAGTTCAAAAATTCATATGTCTAAGTCTCTTATTCCAAATTATGTTCTACTCCCCGGTCATTTCTATGAGTGCAGTTAATCCAAGATCTTTTCTAGGAAACTTAGAGAACTTGCACAATTTTTTATTTGGATTAAGAATTACCTTGAAAAAAATAACGAAGTTACTATGAATATTTTCACACCAAACTTATCTAGAAAAAATAGATTTCTTGCTAATCTAAGTTAGTTGGGGTAGAAACAACAAATTTCCACTCAAAGTGCGTAAATGATACATGTCAGTGATAAAACCATTTTGAAATTTAATTTTATCACAACCAACAACAAAAAGGTCATAGTCATTAGCAACAAAGATTTATTTTTATGTATCCTTACTCAATGAGGAATCAAAATGTATCTTTATCCATGTGATGGATACAACTTGATCCGGCAGATTTTTCCTCTTTGAAGATCCAATTTGGTACAATGGTTCAGAAGCCGTGCGGGAAATAAAATACAAAGAAGCCGCGCGTGAAAACAGATGGACGGCGAAAAAATATTGGAAGCCTTTTCTCTTCCGCAACATCGGAGGTCGGAAGCATTTCCCTTCCGCAACGGCGGAAGCTTCCAAGCTTTTCCCCTTCCGCAACGGCGGAAGCTTTAATAAATCGGAAGTCGAAAGCTTTTCCCCTTCTACAACGGCGGAAGCTTTAACAAATCGGAAGTCGGAAGCTTTTCCCCTTCTGCAATGATGGAAGCTTTAACGAATCGGAAGGCGGAACGCTTCCGGTAGCCGCAACGGCGGAAGCTTGACAGAATGGAAGACGGAGCGATTCGGCAGCCACAACGGCGGAAGCTTTAACAAATCGGAAGTCGGAAGCTTTTCCCCTTCCGCAACGGCGGAAGCTTTAACAAATAGGAAGGCAGAACGTTTCTGGTAGCCGCAACGATGAAAGCTTGACGGAACGGAAGACAGAGCGATCCGGCAACCGCAATGACGGGCACAAACTTGATCGGAGGTCGAAAGCCTTCTTCCTTCCGCAACGTCGGGGCTCGAAATCCTTTCGGTATCCGCAATGGGGGAAGCTCGACGGGATCGAAAATAGAAGTGGTGCGCCATCCGCAACTGCGGAAATCAAAATGATGAAACCTTCTGATTCAAATACACAGCAATGCGTTCGCGCGGGAGTTTTGCCATCATGGTTTTTGCAGTTTGGAACACAGTCTGGATGCAACGAAACCGATGGGGTGGTAACGTTTTCTTTTGGTTCTTTGGTTCAGTTAAGGAAAGGAACAGCCTATTGGCATTTGAGAGCAGAAGGTGAACAATCACATTTCTTGGACGTTTTGGCCCTGTGTAACGGCCAAGATGAGTATTAAAGGAGGAATCCGTTCAGTGGAGGGGCAGTTCGAACGCAGTGGGAACGATTAGAGGAGTTTTTGGAGAACAGCAGTGCAGTGTTTCTCTGTGATGAGAAGCTTGGAGAGAGCATTTTGCTGTGAAAATTGTCCCTATGATGTTCCTTTTTGAAGTCGACTATCCTCAGTTATAATTTGGATTCTTGTGTCTGTTGAAGTCCATTTTGGTAGCTTTCAGAGAGGAGTCTTAAATACTTTCTGTCCAGTATTCTGTTTTACAGTTGCTGAAATTGTTTCCAGAACCATTTTGTACCATTTTAAGAGATTAATTGGATCAGTTCCTATTGGAGAGGGACCCAGAGACGTAGCCCAGTGGAGGGGGTGAACTCCGTTATCAACTTCTGTGTGACTATGTTTCTGTGTTTTCTTCCTTGTATCTGTCTATCAATGTTGTGGTTTTCATTCCTGTTCTGAGCATTTAATTTCTGTTAATGCTGTCCCATTAATTAACCTGTTGCACGCATTCTTTTACAACAAACTTTTAATGCACTAAAGTTGAGGTCCTACGTATCATATTTGGTATCAGAGCTGGTTGACTGTTGTGCAAGTTTGTGAATGTTTACCAGGTCCAGGTTAAAGCTTGGCGAAGGAGAATTAGTTGAAGGAGATCCTAAGATTGGCTCCAGGAGAACATTCTCAAGAACCATGTCTTCTCCACGAGGGGAAGAAGAAGGACATACCGAATGAGA
>LPNX010520467.1:433435-481633 GCA_001517045.1 Pseudotsuga menziesii | reverse complement strand
TTTCATTAGATACACAGGAAACTCTTCTTAAGTACATTGGTGGCATGCATTCTTATTTGAAACATACCTTGTTGATGTTTAATCCCAGTAATTTGGATGGTGTATGTATTCAAGCTACCCATTTAGAAGCCAGGGGTAAGCATGCTAATGATACTTTTGTGAAGAAGTCATTTAAATTTGACAGCAAATCAAAAGGTAAAGATAAGGGGAAAAGGAAGATGGCTACTGTTAAGAAAGAGGGTGAAAATCCTACATGTTCACATTGTCAGAAGGGACATGATGTCTCCAAGTGTTGGAAACTTCATCCAAAGTTAAGTCCAAAGAAGTACGGAGGAAACAAAGACAAAGGAAAAGAAAAAGCTACTGCAGCAGCTATTCAAGACTTGGGATCCAACTCAGGCGATGAAACAAAGGTTACAGCTGTCGGAATCCAAGGTAAGGATAAAAGTATCTCACTTCGCATTGATGCACAATCCAGTTCTAGTGCAAGTACAAGTCTGCCATCTACTTCTAAGCAAAATGATAAAGATAGAAGTGCACTGTTTCATGTTCGTGTCATTGCAAATCACACAAAGATTGATACATTGTTTGATAGTGGTTCACAAGTAAATCTGATATCAGAAGAAGTGGTTAAGAAATTGCATTTAGTTACTGTGCCTCATGAAAAGCCCTATCCTCTAGGTTGGGTTACTAATGATACACGATTGCAAGTTACAAGGAAATGTGTATTAAAATTTGCAATTACTGAAAAGTTTAGGGATGAGGTAGAATTAGATGTAGTACCACTTGACATTTGTGGAATTGTACTTGGTAATCCATATTTGTATGACTGGAAAGCAGTCTTTTATAGAGAGCAGAATAAGTATCATCTTTTTAAAGAAGGTATGGAATATATTGTACGAGCACATAAGATAAAAACCAATCTAGCAATAGTCTCTACAGGACAAATGAAGAGGTTGGTAAATGCTAGTAATAACTTTGTGTTGATGATGGTTAAGATGAAAAATGATGAAGTCTCTAAATCTTTTGAAGAATGTGACCCTAAGCATAAATCTGAACTGATTGACATCATTTCTGAGTATGATGATTTGTTTCAAGATCCGAAGGGGTTACCGCCGAAGAGAGAGATTCAGCATGAGATACATTTGCAGCAGGATGTGCCACTCCCGAACATAGCCATGTACCAGATGTTTGTAATGCAGAACGAAGAAATCAAGAAGTAGGTTCAGGAGCTGATTGAGAAGGGGTCATCCGAACCAGCACTTCTCCTTGCGGCTCTCCTATAGTCTTGGTTCCAAAGAAGGATGGGTTGTGGAGGATGTGTATCGACTACAGGGCCCTTAACAAAATCACCATTAAAAACAGGTATCCTCTTCCTCGTATTGATGATTTGCTTGATCAGTTGAAACATGCAACTTATTTTACAAAATTGGATCTGCGTAGTGGGTATCATCAAATCCGTGTAGCTGAGCATGATGCTTGGAAAACAGCTTTTAAAATGAAACAGGGTTTGTATGAATGGCTTGTAATGCCTTTCGGGCTATGTAACTGCTCCTGCTACTTTCATGCGGGTCATGAATGATGTCTTTCGTTCATTCATTGATGATTTTGTAATTGTGTATCTAGATGATATCCTTGTGTTTAGCAACACCTAGGAAGAGCATGTTGTACATGTGAAAAAAAAAATTAGATGTACTGAGAAAGGAAAAGCTTTATGTAAAAATGTCTAAATGTGAATTTGCTAAAACTTCTTTAGTATATCTAGGCCATATTATTGGTGGAGGCCACCTACGAGTGGACCCAGCCAAGGTTGTTGTCATTGTAAACTGGACACGGCCTAACACCGTTACTGAAATTAGAATTTTTCTGGGTGTGGTTCAGTATTGGAGGAAATTCATTTCTGGGTTTTCTTCCATTGCTACTCCATTACATGCATTGACAAGCATTAAAGAGATTTTCCAGTGGGGAGGCAGGCAACAAAGATCCTTCGACACTTTGAAGGAAAAGATCAGCACAGCACCAGTTCTGACATTGCCAGATTTGCAACAGCCATTTGAGATCGAAACCGATGCTAGTGGGTTTGCCATGGGAGCAGTTTTGATGCAAGGAAGGAAGCCAGTCTGCTACCATTCAGAAACATTCTCTACTGCGGTAAGTAACTATCCAACCTATGACAAAGAATTGTATGCTTTAGTACAGAGTGTTAAGAAGTGGAAACATTATATTATGGGAAAAGAGACAGTCATACATACTGATCATCAGCCACTTTAATATTTACAATCTCAAACTAAAATACAACAAAGTAGGCATTTAAGATGGATGGGGTTCTTACAACAGTTTCATCTCGTCATTAAGTACAAAAACGGAATTCATAATAAAGTAGCAGACATGTTATCAAGGTCACCTACAAATGCTTCAATCATTCTGCAGAACAGTTCATTAACACATGAAAGTTATATTGAACAGTTTGCAGTAGATAAAGATTTTAAGGAGGTATATGCATCACTAATACATGGTAAATAGGAAGAGATCTATTTTGTGCATGAACAGCTCTTGTATCATCTCGGTAAACTTTGTATTCCAGAGAAAGAAAGAGTGCATGTGATCCGAGAGGCACATAGTTCATTGATTGCAGGACATTTTGGTGTAAGAAAAACATTGTCTGTATTGCAGAATCATTGTTATTGGCCTCAAATGCAAGAAACTGTAGCTAAATATATCAGGGGTTGTGTTATGTGTGCAACAAGTAAGCCTAGCAATAGGAAATTGGGGTTGTACACTCCTCTCCTAGTTTCTTCTCGTCCTTGGGAAAGTATTTCTATGGACTTTGTAGGGGGGCTACCTATGTCTAGAAAAGGGCATGATTACCTATATGTTGTTGTGGATAGGTTCAGCAAAATGTGTATCTTAATGTCATGTAACAAGCAGATCACTGCTGAACAAACAGCTCATTTATTCTTTCAAAATGTTTGGGTACATTTCGGGCTACCCACGTCTATTGTATCTGATCGGGATTCTCATTTCTTGGGAAAATTCTGGTCAACTTTATGGGAGCTTATGGACACTAAACTGAAGAAAAGTACAGCTTTTCATCCACAGACCGATGGGAAAACAGAGGTAGTGAACAGAACAGTGGTTCAACTGCTCAGGGGATATTGTAGTAAGCATCCTAAACTTTGGGATGAGCAGTTGCAATATATACAGCATGCTTACAATCATGCAGTTCATTCTTCCACGAAAATATCTCCTTTTGAAACTTGTTTTGGTTATCTGCCAAAAACACTGATGGACTTCTCTTTTGGCAAAGATGCAGTGGATGGACATCATGATGCAGATAAAGCTTTAAAGTTCATTCAGAGAATCCAAGCAGTGCAGCAGGCAGTTCAAGAACAGTTGGAGAAGAGCCAGGCATGATAAGCATCGAATTGATCATCAATTTCAGGTAGGTGACAGAGTTTGGTTACACATCACCAAAGAAAGGATGAAAGGTGAAGGTAAAAATCTTAATCCTATCAGGTATGGTCCTTTTGAGATCTTGGAAAAGATCGGTACTAATGCTTTTCGCTTGAATTTACCTTCATACATGCAAATTTATTCAGTTATCAATGTTGAGAATCTTAAACTGTATGAGCCTCCTATGATCATGGATGAGGAAATTAACATACAGATTCCTTCAATTGATGATTTGGCACCTGAATATATGAGAGAGTTGCAGGATGATGTTATTCTTGACAGAAATATAAGGACTTCACGAAGGGGGAATGCTGAGTACCTTCGAGTGGGGCTGAAAGGAATGCATCCTAGCAAAGCAAGATGGATGGAGATTGGTAAAGTGAGGTAACTTTACCCTCACTTACTTGTAGAATAATTCAGGCTTTTGGTGGTCCAAAAGCTCTCCAGTGGGGAGGATTGATCCAGCGGATTTTTCCTCTTTGAAGATCCAATTTGGTACAATGGTTCAGAAGCCGCACGGGAAAGAAAATACAAAGAAGCCGCACGTGAAAACAGACGGACGGCGAAAAAATATCGGAAGCCTTTTCTCTTCTGCAACATCGGAGGTCGGAAGCATTTCCCTTCCGCAACGGCGGAAGCTTCCAAGCTTTTCCCCTTCCACAACGACGAAAGCTTTAACAAATCGGAAGTCGGAAGCTTTTCCCCTTCCGCAACGGTGGAAGATTTAACAAATCGAAACTCGGAAGCTTTTCCCCTTCTGCAACAGTGGAACGCTTCCAGTAGCCACAACGGCGGAAGCTTGATGGAACGGAAGACAGAGCGATCCGGCAGCCGCAACGGCGGAATATTTAACAAATCAGAAGTCGGAAGATTTTCCCCTTCTGCAACGGTGGAAGCTTTAACGAATCGGAATGCGGAACGCTTCTGGTAGCCGCAACGGCGGAAGCTTGACAGAACAGAAGACGGAGCGATCCGGTAGCCACAACGACGGGCACAAACTTGATCGGAGGTCGAAAGCCTTCTTCCTTCCGCAACGTCAGGGCTCAAAAGCCTTCTGGTATCCGCAATGGGGGAAGCTCGACGGGATCGGAAATAGAAGTGGTGCGCCATCCGCAACTACGGAAATCAAAATGATGAAACCTTCTGATTCAAATACTCAGCAATGCGTTCGCGTGGGAGTTTTGCCATCATGGTTTTTGCAGTTTGGTACACAGTCTGGATGCAACGAAATCGATGGGGTGGTAACGTTTTCTTTTGGTTCTTTGGTTCGGTTAAGGAAAGGAACATCCTGTTGGCATTTGAGAGCAGA
Organism: Pseudotsuga menziesii; assembly: GCA_001517045.1. Taxonomy (NCBI): domain Eukaryota; kingdom Viridiplantae; phylum Streptophyta; class Pinopsida; order Pinales; family Pinaceae; genus Pseudotsuga; species Pseudotsuga menziesii. Next base: position 476,871 of record LPNX010520467.1, on the reverse strand, counting down.
AGGTGAACAGTCGCATTTCTTGGACGTTTTGGCCCTGTGTAACGGCCAAGATGAGTATTAAAGGAGGAATCCATTCAGTGGAGGGGCAGTTCGGACACAGTGGGAACGATTAGAGGAGTTTTTGGAGAACAGCAGTGCAGCGTTTCTCTATGATGAGAAGCTTGGAGAGAGAATTTTGCTGTGAAAATTGTCCCTGTGATGTTCCTTTTTGAAGTCGACTATCCTCAGTTATAATTTGGCTTCTTGTGTCTATTGAAGTCCAATTTTGTAGCTTTCAGAGAGGATTCTTAACGAATTTCTATCCATCATTCTGTTTTACAGTTGTTGTTTTACAGTTGCTGAAATTGTTTCCAGAACCATTTTGTACCATTTTAAGAGATTAATTGGATCGGTTCCTATTGGAGAGGGACCCGGAGACGTAGCCCAGTGGAGGGGGTGAACTCCGTTATCAACTTCTGTGTGAATCTGTTTCTGTTTTTTCTTCCTTGTATCTATCTATCAGTGTTGTGGTTTTCATTCCTGTTCTAAGCATTTAATTTTTGTTAATGTTGTCCCATTAATTAACCTGTTGCACGCATTCTTTTACAACAAACTTTTAATGCACTAAAGTTGAGGTCCTACGGATCACAACTAGAGTCAACTATCCACTTACTTTTAGAAGTGTGAGCATGCAATACCTGATAAGTTGTAACATAGAACATATAGTTATATGACTTACCTTCTAAAGCTTGGTTCAATAGGTGAATTGAACATCTTATTAACATGTCTCCTTTAATATTATTAACTCTATATTCTAGGTATTTATTCTTATACCAGTGAGCCTTCTTCATGTCCCGATTTACCAAAATAAAGGTGTGTTCTTCTTTCTACCTACCTTAGTCGATGGTTTATCATCATGCTTATTCTTAATGTTCTAGTCGACACGATGCCTTTCTTTCTCATGATTTATTTTTTGGCCTCTTTCTCTACAATTTTTTTGACCATTTTCCTTCAACAAATAGGTTTGTTGCTTTGCTTCAATTTCCCCTTCATCCAGTATTTTTTCTAGTGCTCTATGTAGAAAACCGTAGAAAGAGTAAAAGGAATAATCCTTAACGTCTTCTTTTCTAGACACCCAACTAGGACATAGTGTTGAACTAATGCAAAATATAGTCTTCTTATTCATGAAGAGCAAATTTTTTAGTTGATCATACTCCTTCAAGAAAAGTGCTCCACATTCTAATTTCAACTAATGCTCCTTCATGCAATCCATGTAATCTTAAATTATGTTAAAGGATAGAGGATTAAGAAGGATCAACTCTTTCTTGGTCTACATAACCTAATTTTAGTTAATCTTGTCAAGTGAATATTCATCTTCTTCCAGAATTCATTTCGACAATTGAACTCTGTCATATGAAAGTGAATCTCCTTAGAAATGTAGCTCATTATGACTCCTACTAGCTCATCCTTCTTCCCATAAATTAGAAAATTATCTCGATCATGTACTATATTCAAAACCACAATCTATTTAAACTACTAGATTTCATTACTCTTCAATAGAGATTCCATACCTTGTGCCCATAAGCTATAATAGTTTCCATCTAGAACCACAGGTTATTCCTCTTTATCTTGATCTATATATCTAAACCCTGATATGGTCTTCCATTTGAAACCCTGATTCAATCTATCAATGAAATATAGCTCATTAGTAGCACATATAAGTGACAAGCTCCAAAGGACTTGTTGACAAAATGTAGGTATTAAACCACTAGCTTTGGTAGCATGTTGGAAAACCAAGGAATTAGATAGATCAAGGATCCATAGATTCCAAAAGGGTGGTATCTAAATATATTGTACATCACTTAATCACACGCATAGCTTAACACACAATAAGAAACATAAGGAACCAAGAAACTTTCCTTATATATCATACCATAATCCCATCTATATATAATATCGGATATCAAAGTGTAACTACCTCCCTTGAAGTAGGAAGAGATGGTCCACTTTAATTGTCCAGGTCACAAAATGAATCCCTTGAATTATCTCTACACCTATGCACTAGTAAACTAGATCAAAAAGTCAAATGCTCAATCAACCACTCTGTGGACTACTCAATGGTATCTCCTAGTCAATTTTTTATTGTTGACTTACTATCTCCAAAATATCAAACGATGTGATTAGCCAACTTAACTAGTTTTTTAACATCTCAATTCTTTTTGGACTATGTTAGGCCTCAAATCATTTGTGTCATGATTTCTAGGATTATACAAGACTAAAGGGGAATTTTTCCATTATAAAAGGCCAAGTTTGGGATCATTTATGTAAAAATGTTGTTCTAGTGGGGCTCAAGACCCAAGGTCTGTTCATGGAAATTCCTCTTGGTTTTCATCCCAGAAAATGTTGGCTTAGTTGAAATGTTGACTACCTCTTGATGGGAAAAATCCCCCCTTCTTGTTGGGTCATTTGGGCTCTAGGTTGGTGTTTATTGCTTCTTGGGATGAGTCCATTATGACACATATCTTAGGGGATCCTAGCCACACTTTTTTTATATGTATGAGGTGAGGTTGCATGCAAGGGTTGTCATGATCGATTTATCACACTTCCTTTATTCCCACCTAGACCTTCTTGTCCATTGTATGACCCCTCCTCTTTGTACATATATGCTCACATCACCATGGCATCATCCTCATCCAGAAATATTTACCTTTCTAAAGGGGAGGACGCTAAGAGATCTTCTACATTGTTGGGGTTAGTTGGGGCTTTATGCACTCCCCCATCTCATCACTTCATTTGGATGAATCCAATTGCACAATTTCATCATTATTTCTAGTCTTTTGTGGTTTAGTTCTTGGCTTGTGGGTGACAAACCCTCACTTTTAGTTATTTTTGTTTTTTTAGTAAGTTAGGACTTAAACTTAAGTCAAGGAAGCCTCATATACATAGACAAGGGTTTTAATATACAATTTTTTCATTTATCTTGGTCTATTGGATATTTTGAGTGATGCGCACCTCTCTATTTGGCTTGTGATAAATGGTGAAAGGAGAATGGTGAATTTTCTAGGGTTTATGATATCTTGCAAGGTTGATACTAAGAATGGTTGTAATCATTCATGTCTGAGGAAGGACTTGGGAAATATCTATTAGTCTCTTTCTTAGTTTATGTTGGTAATATCTTTCCATTTTCTTGTTTGATGTTGCTTTTTCACCTTGGGAAAGGAAAATTAGGGTTTTTTATTAGCATCTTATCAATTTTGTTTGAGGAGACCTCCGCCTTTAAGGATCTCTCCATTGTAGGCCTTAGAGTTCATATTTTACCTAAGTAGTGTTTGTGGTTACTTTGGCCTAGTATTGGGTTACTAGCCTCTCGCCCTAGTTGGTAAAACTTGAATAGCCAAATTAAGTAGGGACATTGACCTCGATCACTAATTGCCCTAGGTTTGAAAATACTAAGGTCATAACTCCTTCTCTTTCACTCTTTTTATCAAAATTATCTTGTATATTTATTAAAAAAATTCCCCAAAATATATAATATTGGAAATGTTAGAATTTCATCATTAAGCTAGAAATACATTAGGATCTTTAATTGAGAGAATAACAAGTACAGCAATCAAACACAAGAGACAATGAACACAATTTTTATCCTTGGGGAAACCATAAATGGTGAAAACCCCTCAACTTCCTCAGAGATAGAATCAGCACCAAAAGTAGAACCCAAAACAGTAAGTGATCTCCCGATAGCAGTAACCTTCTTTCTATCTAGCCCCAGTGTCTTCTCTTTCCTCAACTATGCGCTACACTTGAGTGTGTATGAGATGTGTGCTAAATAGAGAGTCCATCTCTCCATTTATACTAATCCCAACATGATTAAAACCCTACTAGGGCCGACCTCTCTAGGAGAGTCTAATAACCCTAGTGCCCTGAAACTACGGGGACTTTAACCCTTAGACAATAGGAGGGTTACCCACAATGACTTGACATGACTTGTTTACATTATAGATCTTCCCGATAGGAACATCGGGGCATTACATGACTCAAGTACATCCTAGAATAAAAATCGGGTTACAATATATAAGAAATATAAGTGAAATACATTCCAAAGTTACAATTACATCAACACTCCCTCTTAACTAGGAAGGTATTCTCTCGACACAATATATCATCACAAGTCTTCTTCTCTGTATCATCTAGATCAACATCAAGTCATCTTTGTCTTCAAGTCATCTTCATCTTCAAGTCATCTTTATCTTCAAGTCATCTTCATCATCGGATCTGGATCATCACCAGACATCATCACTGGATCTAGATCATCACTCGATCTGGATCATCACTGGATATCATCACTGGATCTGGATCATCATCACTCGATATGGATCATCACTGGGTCATCATCACGAGTGCTATCTCTTGATTCTTCTCGTCATAGGAATCTCTACAGAGCCAGCCCTTTTTCATGCTGGATGTACATCTACGAGCCAATCCTTTTTCATACTGGATGTATCATCATAGAGCTAGTCCTTTTTCATACTAGATGTGGAACACACACAGAACCAGTCTTTTTTCATACTGGATGAGTCTTCACAGAACTAGTCCTTTTTCATACTAGATGTGGCACACACATAGAGCTAGTCCTTTTTCATACTAGATGAGTCTTCACAAAGCTAGTCCTTTTCATACTAGATGTGGCACACACTCAGAGCTAGTCCTTTTTCATACTAGATGAGTCTTCACAGAGCTAGTCCTTTTTCATACTAGATGTGGCATCCACACAGAGCTAGTCCTTTTTCATACTAGATGTGGCATCCACACAGAGCTAGTCTTTTTTCATGCTAGATGTGTCTTCACAGAGCCAACCCTTTTTCATGTTGGATGTGGAATCATCACATACACCTGACAATGGAAGGAACCAATCCTCTCACCATGTCACAACTCTTACATCCGACCATGGAAGGAACCAATCCTCTCACCATGTCGAAAGGGCATAGCACTTATATCTAACCATGGAAGGAACCAATCCTCTCACCATGTTAGAATGGCACAGCACTTACATCTGACCATGGAAGGAGCCAATCCTCTCACCATGTCAGAAGGGCTCAGCACAGACACATCACTTCCTCTTGGGAGGAATCTCGATCTGGAGACTCACCAAGCTTCTCCCTGAAGTACTCAAACTTCACCCTAGACAATGGATTAGTCAGCACATCAACTATCTGTTCATCCGTCGCAACCTACTGGAGCTTCATTGCTCCTCTCTGCACCATATCCCTGATATAGTGATACTTGATCTTGATATGCTTCGACTTGTCATGGAATACTGGATTCTCTGAAAACTTTACACAACTCTAGTTGTCACAATATATACAAGTAGCATCTAAATAGAGATCAAATAAATCAGACAGTAGCTTCCTCAGCCATACTACATCACAACTAGCTGAACAAGCTGCGACATACTCTGCTTTAGCTGTACTCAGTGCCACACAGGATTGCTTCCTTCTAAACCACAAGATCACACATGATCCCATACTAAAGCAACACCCTGAAGTACTCTTCCTATCGATGGCACTGCCTACCCAATCTAAATCAACATAACCCTCCAGGTTAATCCTTTGATCAGTCTTATACTTGAGCCCATAATCAACCGTACCCTTCAGGTACCTCAAAATATGTTTTGCAGCATTCAAGTGAACATGTCTCGGATTTGTCAAGCATTGGCTCAAGGTGTTCACAGCAAAGAAAATATCTGGTCTCATGTTTGTCATGTACATCAATGACCCAATCATCTGACGATACATTGTGGCATCAATCGATTCTGATGAAGCATCACTCAATAGATTCAGATTCAATTCCATAGGTGTGGTTAATGCCTTGCAGTCCATCATCCCAAATCTCTTCAGGATCTCTACTGCATACTTCCCTTGTCCAAGGAAGATTCCATCCGTAGTCTGCCACACCTCCATACCTAGAAAATAATGCATCATACCCAAATCCTTCATTTCGAACTCGGCAGAAAGCTTTCTCTTCATATTAGTAATCAACCCATCCATACCTGTCACAAACAGATCATCTACATATAGTAGGAGTATCACTGGGTTGCCATCTTCAACCTTGTAGTACTCTTGCTACAGCCCAAACTGGATAGAAAGCTGTCAATTCTGTTGTACCATGTTCTGGGTGCTTGTTTCAAACCGTACAAGGATTTCTTCAAGCTACACACATGAGACTCTATGTCATGTGTCTCAAAACCGAGTGGCTGCTCCACATACACTTCCTCTTCTACTACACCATTCAAGAAAGAAGTCTTGACATCCATTTGGTGTATCTTCCATTTCATCACTGCAACCAGAGAAAGTACCGATCTGATGGAAGTGTATCTAGCTACAGGTGCAAATGTTTCTTCATAGTATATTCCTTCTTTCTGTGAGAAACCATGAGAAACAAATCTTGCTTTATATTTTTCTATGCCACCATCTACATCATGCTTGATCTTGTAGATCCATTAGGAAGTTACAACTGACTTTCCTTCTGGTCTCGCGACAACATACCAAACATCATTCTTCATGATCGATTGATATTCTTCGATCATCTCATCCTTCCATCCTTTCCGTTCTATCACTTCTTCATATTTGGAAGGTTCTTTATCAATAAAATCACATAGTAAAGCTACATAACTAGAACAGGATCTGGTCCTCTTTCTTTCTCTGAGATTATCTTCTGGAACCCCATATCTTTATGCACCTTGGATAATCTCTTGTACCCAAGCAGGTTTCCTCTTGTGAGGATTCTTCTCCTGTGGTTGATCTATAGGTCTTTGTGGTTCTTCAAATTCTTGATCTTCTTCTTGAGTTTCTTCGTTCATGATTATATCATGAATTCTGGGAGCTTCTGCTTCTTCAGGTTCTTCAGCAGGTTTCTTTCTGGATTTGATGTAGGCTGAATCTTCATCAAATGTTACATCCCTGCTGATGTCAATCTTCTTGAACCCTGGGAAGTATATTCTGTAAGCCTTCGAGCTTTCAGAGTATCCCACAAATATACCCTTATTTCCTGAAGGATCTAATTTTTTCCTCTTCTCTTTTGGAATGTGTATGTACACTAGACAGCCGAATATTCTGAGATGGCTGACTTCTAGTTTCTTGCCAAAGAATACTTCTTCAGGAGTCTTGTTCTCAAGTACTATGTGTGGATTACGGTTCTGTACATACACTGCTGTTCTGGCTGCTTCTGCCCAAACATGCATAGGAAGATCTTGATCATGAAGCATTGCTCTTGCAGCTTCCATGATAGTTATGTTCTTCCTTTATGCAATCCCATTCTATTGTGGATTATAAGGGGTGGACAACTCCCTCTTAATCCCTGAGTCTTTACATAGTTCCTTGAACTCATTCGAAGTGAATTCTCCGCCATTGTTTGATCGAAAAGTATTGATCTTCTTTTTAGTGTCGTTCTCAATCAAGGCTTTGAATTCTTTGAACTTGCTGAACACTTCATCTTTATTCTTCATGAAGTAAATCCATGTCTTCCTAGAAAATTCATCAATAAAAGAAACATATTACACATACCCGCTTAGTGAGCTTGATGACATTGGTCTACATACATCAGAGTGGATGATTTCCAAGATTCCTTTTGCTTTGCTTTCACTACTTGTAAATTTATTCTTTGTGTTCTTTCCTTTCACACATCCTTTGCAGACCCCTTCATGTTTTGCTTGAATTTATGGAAGACCTTCAACAGCTTTACTTGCAAGTGGTAGTGCCCTGTAATGCACATGTGCAAGCCTTATATGCCAAAGTTCATTTGGTTGTACTAAGTCATGAACCAAAGCTTGTTCTGGTTGGCCTTTTGAACTTGTATAGACCTCCTTCTTGTTCTCCAATCACTATTGCATCGTCAAAAGTATTTCCCTTTGTCCACATAAGAATTTGGCCATCTACAAGAGAAACCCTCATTCCTTTTGCATCTAATGCAGATATGGAGAGGAGGTTCTTCTTTAGTCCTGGAACAAATAATAAATTCTTCATCTTCATAGACTTTCCAGAGTCTAGTATATAGGTGGATTCACCGTTACCTTTTATTGGATACTGGTAGTCATCCCCAAGTTTCACCTTGTGAGGTGACTCATGTTCAGATAGCTTCACAAATGATTCTTTGAATCCCATCATATGCTTGGAAGCACCACTGTCTATGAGCTAATCATTGCTTCCATGTGAAATAGTTCCCGTAAGAGTGGAGATCAGCACATATTCTTCATCACTTGAAGAATCACTTTCTTGTCTAATTCTTTTTGTGGAAGGTTCATCATCTTCTATAGCATGAGCATGATGTCTTCTCTTGTTTTCCTTCTTATTCTTTAGGTTCCATTTATTAGGGAAGAATCTGGATGTGTGACCTTTCTCATCACATGTGTAACATCTAATGGTATACATATCTCTTTTAGGATGTGAGGTCTTACCTTTGGAGTGATGATGGTTCCTTCTGGTTCTCTTGGAGTGAATAGTGAGATATTGATCTTCATTTCCCTCTTCTCGAGCTGCTATTCGAGCTTCTTCTTGAGAGAATTCTTCCCATAGTCTGCTGAACTTGACTAACTTCTTTCTAGCACAGATGCCTTGAATGAAAGAGTCCCATGATCTAGGGAGACCATTCAAGGTGGTCATCACAATTTCTGCATTTTCCACTTCTTCATCTACTACTTCCAATTGTTCCCTGATCTGAGATACCTTGTAAATTAAAACTGAAGAAACTCAGCATTCTGGATCTTTACATTCTTCAATTGGTTTCTCAGAGTCATCTTCATGTTTATGTTCTTTCCTTCAAATAATTTGGTTAGGGCATCAAACATAGCTTTAGGTGTCTTGAGGGAGGACACCTATGGTATGAGGTGATCCTTGATAGAATCAGAAATGATTCTCTTTGCCATAACCAACTTCTTCTTATGTAAGGCCTTAGCCTTATCTCCCTCTAGAACTGGAACCTCCTCATTGATATAGGAGTCCAACTCATTTTCTTCCAGGACCAGGGAGATCCTATACTTCCAAGCTCGGAAGTTATCAGCTCCCTCAAGTTTTTCATCAAGCTTGGTATGATGAGACATCTTAAACTGAGAACCTCAAATGGAAATACAAAAGATTTAGATCTTACCAGGTCAAGATGTCGGATCTGGATTTGGAGCTGAAATCCTCAGTGCTAATTCAATAGCAAATTAGGGTTTTGCTTTTCCAAAGTTCTGTCCAACCAAATGCTTTGAGTTTGATCCCTAACTTCAATTTTGGGGAGGAGATCAATCCAGGCCTGGGCTCACTGAAAAATTTCTCTTTTGTGAAAATCCCTAATTTCCAACAGTAATGTCAGGTCCAAAACTGAAAAACCTCATAATTGGATTCTGCTTCAACAGAAAGATGTGCCCTAAGGAGGAGAGTTAATCCAACCTTCTTTTGCTGAAAATATGTGGAGGAAGATCCACAAAGTAGGAAGCCCTAGTTCCCGCAGCTACATAGTATCTTCTTCTCAGGTTAGCTCTGATACCATGTTAGAATTTCATCATTAAGCTAGCAATACATTAGGATATTTAACTGAGAGAATAACAAGTACAACAATCAAACACAAGACACAATGAACACAGTGTTTATCCTCGGGGAAACAATAANAGAGATAGAATCAGCACCAAAAGTAGAACCCAAAACAGTAAGTGATCTCCCGACAGCAGTAACCTTCTTTCTATCTAGCCCCAGTGTCTTCTCTTTCCTCAACTATGCGCTACACTTGAGTGTGTATGAGATGTGTGCTAAATAGAGAGTCCAGCTCTCTATTTATACTAATACCGACATGACTAAAACCCTACTAGGGCTGACCTCTCTAGGAGAGTCTAATAACCCTAGTGCCCCGAAACTGTGGGGACTTTAACCCTTTGACAATAGGAGGGTTACCCACAATGACTTGACATGAATTGTTTACATTATAGATCTTCCCGATAGGAACATCGGGGCATGACATACTCAAGTACATCCCGGAATAAACATCGGGTTACAATATATAAGAAATATAAGTGAAATACATTCCAAAGTTAAAATTACATCAACAGGAAAAACCCTAAAAATTAGAAAAATGTATATCTCAAAAAATACCTACAATTTGTAAATTTTGTATGGATAGAAAACAGTACCCTAGATGAATTAATGGTATATCTTTGAGGGATTTTTCATCCTATTATTGATTTATGTGATACCTTGACATTCGCATTGGATAGGGTTTTGTATTTCATATATATTATTACAAGTACAACATGTATTTCAAACTCTTTTACGAAGTTTGAAGGCCTGAAAAGTAGATTTTTGGGCCTATATTGACCCCCAAAGGGTTGGAGATTCACTGTAGAACCTGTTAAGAGGGAGCACACTCTATTTGAGGGATGTTATAAGCTCATATCATATCTGATATTCTTTCATAATTTTGTTGAGGGTTGTCCTTGACGCTATTAATCACCCCCTTACCCTACTCTACAAGGTACACTTCATAGGGTAAGTATGGCATTGTTATGACTATTTTTTTCAAGTTTTATAAGATATATTCATTACTGCAATCCTATAACAGCAGTAGAAATTTGATGTTATTTTTCTTGGGATCCATGATAAATATTTGTAGCTACTCCCTCTCTTTCAGTGATTATTATGCTTCACTTTTTTTAATCCATAAGGCATTTATCTATGTCAATAGGTTTCTTAGGAAACATGTTTGTGTATTATCTATGGAATCACAGATATTGTTCACGACATTCTAGGGACTCCCCCTTGATCTCAAGAGTTGATATAAAGCATTCAAGAAGCTAGGATGAGGTGACATTGGGCTCTAGATTCTCTCGTGATTGTCACTCATCGTAACGTGATCTGTTACCTTATCATGGATGTTATTTTGAGCGGTAAAAATTTCTAGCGTTGTTGTCGGGGATGGTTGAATATTCTTGAATAACATTTGAGGAATTCTTGGGTCAAAGCTTTCATCCCTTAGAAAGAACGCCAAATTCGGTAATAAAGTTGAGGTAAGTTTTTATTTTGTACTTCAATGCGATTATTGTTAAGGACTAACCTTACAAGTCTTATTTGGATACTCCACTGAAGAAAAATACAAACAAATAAGTACACTTTAAGGCAGAAGCCTCATTATTTCATGACATTGTTGAGTGCAGAGGTGAGAACATTCATCAGTTAAGAAGAAATATCTCATTTTGACTACTCCACCATTTTGATTTCGGATTAAGGTATGATTTTATGTGTTCTCAAATTTGAAGAATGGCAGGTGACATGGAATTCCTTAAGAAATCATGGTTCGATGATCAGTTTTATCCATTGAATGTATCAAATATATTGGGATATCCAAATCATTTTAACAATCAGAAGTGGAAGGGAACCATACCAAGTTTCAATTGATATGAGGATTCGGCTAGGTTTCATACTTCATCAATCATGGACATTCTTTCAAACTTGGATGTAATCCATAAGGATGTCAAAATGAATATGTTATCAATGTCTCTTTTGATAAAAAGTAAGGATGTGAAGGAATGGTTTAAGAAGTTTCTAAATAAGGGAATGTCTTCACTTGAAATTTTTCCCAAGGTATTTTTTAAGAAGGAGGATCTTGGTCTTAATGAAGGCTTTGTTGAAAACCTAGTTTCTCTTTCACAATAAGAGGATCGTGTCCAAGAATTAATCCTTGAGGACTCATATCTATTGGTAATTGCAAACTTGGAAGAACATGAAAAAGATTTTTCTAGCGACATCCATGAATATAAACAAGAAGATGAGGAATATCTTATTGAAGATCCATTTTCAATTGAAAATGATGTCATGGATGGTTGGTGGAGATATGTTCGATGCCTCTCCTTGTCCTCCTCATGGTGATGAAGGATTGGTGAGACTCGCTCTCTGTTTTTCTTTTTAAGAAAAAATTTTAAAGATGAAAAGTTTTAGGATCTCTTTGCTACTAAATATGATTTCCATAGGTAAGATGATGTGTGTTTCCTCATGAGGGTTCTGACATGGATATGGATCATCAAAAATTCATTGGCGAGCCCATACATGACTCTTTTAATGAGGTAAGTGTAAATTTTGAACACCTTGGAAGATTGTTTTTTTATGAGGATCCTTGTGAATTGGTTCAACAACGGGTATTCACTATTGATGATAATATATGGTTGCATATGGAGGATTCTATTGCAGATCTTGAGAAACTAGGTTTACTATGTCCTAGGGTGGATTTCATCCAGCACTCTCATCCATGCTTCTCAAAAAATGATGCAAGTTTTGAACATTAAGAATGTGAAGGGTCTCTTGAGAAAGAGACAATTCCCATTATAAGACACCGTGAAGAAGACCCAAGAGGTACAGGGAACAAAATAGTTTGCTTTCAAAATGATGTCAGGTCCTATACAACTTTCACTAGTGATCTTGTTGATGAGTTTTGGAGGATGAACTTCGACAGTGTCGAATATTAGTCAGGAATGGGTGCAAGTTAATGTATCCTTATGATGATAGTTGTTGTGTCTCTTTCTATCTTGAATTTGAAGGTAATATCAATGAAGCTCTCTTGCATGACCTTGACTTAGCCAAAGATGGTATGTAGTTAATATACATTATTGGAAACTCTAATCTAGTTATGATGCAAGTAAAAGGAAAGTTTACATCTAAAAACTAAAATATTGAACAAGTACAGAGATGCAGTGTGATTGGCCATATAAAATTCCAATGCATTATCTTTACGAGTGATTCCCAAAGTTCAGAATCGATTGGTTGATTCCCTAGCAGCATATGATTTTGTTCTTTACCCTTGCAAGGTCATCCAAGAATTAAGAAAAGTGCAAATAGTTTTCAAAAATTCAATCCATTATAACCTTGAGGATTAGTAGATGTTTTATGTCAATGAATAGTTGCACATGTTTACAAACAACATTGAAGAATTGTTTCAGCCTCATTATGCAGGTTCCTTGCTCGTTTTGAGGGTCAGTTGGGGCAGTAAGAAAATATCAATGAGCAGGATTATGATGATGGCAGCTTATACTTGATCCCTATCCAATATTGGATAGAGGGGGTTTGTGAAAGGGGGTCATCTTCTTGGAAGGAATTTAAAGGAATCCAGGTTGGTAATCTCTTCCAATGTTGCAACCCCATTTCGATGAAGGTAATGACATGTACTCTACTCATAATAGATGTGGTTTTGTTTTGGACTATTTCTGAAGACAAAAGGAAGACTCCCTAGCATGAATAAAATGTTCAGGTGCCTTCACTAATGGTATGATTTTACTTGACCTATTTTTTTAACCATGCATAGAGTAGGTAGGTAGGTTTCATAGGATATTCAGTTCCATTTGATTCTAGCATTTACTTTGACCCATGCATGGCACTTTTTTTTTATTGCATTTCATTTTGATTCGAAAAAGACAAGACAGAAGTGTCTTCCTCCAATGCATTTGACATTTTTGTGTTTAGATGTGTGTGTAGGTCTATATGTACCATATGATTCCAAGGTTCTCACGAACTTCTAGGAGAAGCATCTTCCTCGTAGTTGGATCCAATTTTTATGCCCCAAATAATCTACAACATGCTTTCCAGGATATACCAGAGTGAAGGGGTATTTTTCTATTGTAAAAGTCCAAGTCTGGGATAGGTTATGTAAAATTGTTGGTCTAGTGGGGCTCGAGACCCTTGGTCTAGTCATGGAAGGTCCTCTTGATTTTCATCCAGGGAAATGTTGGATGAGTGGCATTGCTAACTACCTCTTGATGGGATAAATTCCATCGTATTGTTGATCTATTTGGACCATGCGTCATTGTTTGGTGCTTCTTGGGATGGGTCCATTAGGAAACGTGTCATAGGGGATCCTAGCCACACTTATTTTTTGCTATGTATGATGTGATTACGTGTCTAATGGTTGTCATACTCAGTTTAGCATGCCTCTTGTATGCCCACTTGGACCTTATTTTTCCGTTGTATGACCCCTCATCTTGGTATGTATGTGCTCACATCACCATGACGTCATTAACATCCATAGAGATTTACCTTGCTAAAGGGGAGGACGTTGAGGAATTTTTTATATTATTAATGTTAGTTTGGGCACGACGTCCTCCTTCAGCTCATCACTTCATTCGGATGAAGTCAATCATACTATTTTATCATTACTTCTAGTATTTTATGGTTTAGTCCTTGACTTATGGGTGAAAACCCTAACTTTTAGTTATTTTTAATTTTTAGTAAGGTAGGACATAAACTTAAGTCAAGGAAGACTCATATAAATAAGGCTTCTAACTTTCATTTGTAAACATGGACAAGGGTTCTAATATTCACTTTTTTATTTTTATCTTGGTATATTGGACCTTTTGAGTGATGTGCACCTCTCTCTTTGGCTTGTGACGAATGGTGAATGGTTAATGGTTAATTTTCATTGGTTTATGTTATATTGCAAGGTTGATCCTAACAATTATTGTAATAACTAATGGCTAAGTAAGGACCTAATAAGTATTTATTGCTCTTGTTCTTCGTAGATGTTCGTAATATCTCTCTATTTTCTTGATTGGTGTTGTTTTTGTACCTTGGGCAAGGTAAATTAGGTTTTTTTAAGAGCAACTTGTCAAATTTGTTTGAGGAGACATTCCTCTTGAAGGAGTTCTACACTATGGGCCTCGAAGTTCATATTTTTCCCTAATTAGGGTTTTCAGCTACATTGTCCTAGTATTGGGTTACTAGCCTCTTTCCCTAGATGTTAAATCGTGAATATACAAATTGAGTATGGACAATTACCTCAATCTATAATTTTCCTAGAGTTTAAAAGAATAAGGTCATAACCGCTTCTCTTTCACTCCTTTGTATCAAAATTCTCTTATACATTTATTACAAAAATCACAAAATATATAATATCAAAAAACCCTAAAAATTAGAAAAGTTTATATCTTAAAAAATACTTGCAATTTGAAAATTTTGTGTATATAGAAAAATGCCCCTAGTTGAATTAATGGCAGATCTTTGAAAGTGTGTTCATCATGTGGTTAATTTCTGTGATATATTGACATTTTTTCGGGTAGCTTTTTGTATTGCAAATTTTTTATTGCATGTACAATAGGTATTTCAATCACTTTTGTCAAGTTTAAAGGCCCAAAAAGTAATTTTTTGGCTCTATATTGACCCTCAAGTGAAGGTTCATTGGAGAACATGTTAAGAAAGACAACACTCTGTTTTAGGGTTTTTGTAAACTCAGATCACATATGATATCCTTTCAAAACTGTCTTGAGGCTTATCATTAACCCTATTTTTCATCCCCCTTACCCTACTATACAACGTACACTTCATATGGTAAGGATGACATTGTTATGAATGATTTTTGTTAAGTTTTTTGAGATATATTCACTAATGCAATCCCATAATAGCAGTAATAGTTTGATGTTATATTCCTTGGGATCTATGATAAAGCTCTATAAATCCTCCCTCACTTATACTGATTATTATGCTTCATTGTTTTGACTCCATACTTCTCAAAAAATGATGCAAGTTTTGAACATTAAGAAGATGAAGAGTCTCTTGAACAAGAGCCAATGCCAATGACAAGACGCCATGAAGAAGAACCAAGAGGTACAGGGAACAAAATAGTTTGCTTTCAAAATGATTTTGGGTCCTATACAACTTTCACCAACGATCTTGTCGATAAGTTTTGGAGGATGAACTTCGACAATGTCAAGTCTTATTCAGGTATGGGTGCAACTTAATTTATCCTTATGATGATAGTTGTTGTGTCTCTTTCTACCTAGAATTTGAAGCTAATATCAATGAAGCTCTCTTGCATGACCTTGAGTTAGCCAAAGATGGTATTTAGTTAATAAACATTATTGGAAACTCTAATCTATCTATGATGCAAGTAAAAGGAAAGTTTACATCTAAAAATTAAAAGATTGAATAGGTACAGAGATGCAGTGTGATTGGCCATGGAAAATTTCAATGCCTTATCTTTACGAGTGATTCTCAAAGTTCAAAATCAGTTGATTGATTCCCTAGCAGCATATGCTTTTGTTCTTTACCCTTGCAAGGTCGTCTGAGAATCAAGAAAAGTGCAAATAGTTTTCAAAACTTCAATCTCTTATAACCTTGAGGATTGGTATATGTTTTATGTCGATGAGCAGTCGCACAGGTTTATGAACAGCATGGAAGAATTGTTTCAGCCTCTTTATGCAGGTTCCTTGCTCATTTTGAGCGTCAGTTGAGGCAGCAAGAAAATATTAGTGAACAGGTTATGATGGTTGCATTATACATGATCCCTATCAAAGATTGGATAGAGGGGGTTTGTGAAAGGGGCTCGTCTTCTTGTAAGGAGTTTAAAGGAATCCAGGTTGGTGATCTCTTCCAATATTTCAACCCCATTTCGATGAAGGTAATGAGATGTACTCTACTCATAATTGATGTGGTTTTGTTTTGGACTATTTCTGAAGACAAAAGGAAGAATCCCTAGCATGAATGAAATGTAAGTGGGCTTCACTAGTATGATTTTACTTGACCTATTTTTTTAACCATGCATAGAGTACGTAGGTAGGTTTCATAGGAGATTCAGTTTCATTTGATTCCATGATTTACTTTGACCCATGCATTGCACTTGTTTTTCACTGCATTTCATTTTGATTCGAAAAAGACAAGACAAGAGTGTCTAATTCCTCTGATGCATTTGACATTTTTGTGTTTAGATGTGAGTGTATGGTCTACATGTCCCAAATGATTGAAAGGTTCTCACGAAATCCCAGGAGAAGCATGTGTCTCACAGTTGGAGCCATTTGTTATGCACCAAATCATATATAGCATGCTTTTCTGGGATTCACCAGAGTGAAGGGGTATTTTTTTTATGTAAAAGGCCAAGTCTGGGATCGATTATGTAAAAGTGGTTGTCTAGTGGGGCTCAAGACCCATGGTCTAGTCATGGAAGGTCCTCTTTATTTTCATCCTAGAAAATGTTGGCTTAGTAGCATTGCTAACTAACTCTTGATAGGAGAAATTCCCTTGTATTGTTGATCCATTTGGACCCTACGTCAGTGTTTGGTTCTTCTTGGGATGGGTCCATTAGGACACATGGCTTAGGGGATCCTAGCCACACTTATTTTTTGTTATGTATGATGTGATTATGCGTGTAATGGTTGTCATACTTGGTTTATCACACCTCGTTTATTCGCACTTGGACCTTATTTTCCATTGTATGACCCCTCATCTTGGTACATATGTTCCCACCTCACCATGATGTCATCCACATACAGAGAGATTTACCTTGCTAAAGGGGAGGACGTTGAGGGATTTTTTACATTATTAATGTTAGTTGGGGTACGACGTACTCCTTCAGCTCATCACTTCATTCAGATGAAGCAAATCATACTATTCTATCATTACTTCTAGTATTTTATGGTTTAGTCCCCAACTTATGGGTGCAAACCCTAACTTTTAGTTATTTTTACTTTTTAGTAAGGTAGGACATAAAGTTAAGTCAAGGAAGACTCGTAAACATGGACAAGGGTTCTAATACTCACTTTTTTATTTTTATATTGGTATATTGGACCTTTTGAGTGATGTGCACCTCTCTCTTTGGCTTGTGATGAATGGTGAATGGTGAATGGTTAATGGTTAATTTTCTTTGGTTTATGTTATATTGCAAGGCTGATCCTACGAATCATTGTAATAATTAATGGCTAAGGAAGGACCTAATAAGTATCTCTTGCTCTCATCCTTGGTTGATGTTCGTACTATCTCTCTATTTTCTTGATTGGTGTTTTTTTTGCACCTTGGGCAAGGTAAATTAGGTTTTTTTTTCAACAACTTGTCAAATTTGTTTGAGGAGACCTTCCTCTTGAAGTAGTTCTACACTATGGGCCTCGAAGTTCATCGTTTTCCCTAATTAGGGTTTTTGACTACATTGGCCTAGTATTGGGTTACTAGCCTCTTGCCCTAGATGGTAAATATTGAATATACTAATTGAGTAGGGACATTGATCTCAATCTATAACTTCCCTAGAGTTGAAAAGAATATGTCATAACCGCTTCTCTTTCACTCCTTTTTATCAAAATTCTCTTATACATTTATTACAAAAATCCCAACAAATATAATATTAGAAAAGTTAGAAAAACCCTAAAAATTAGAAAAGTTTATATCTTAGAAAATGCTTGCAATTTGAAAATTTTGTGTAGATAGAAAAATGAACCTAGTTGAATTAATGCTAGATCTTTGAGAGTGTGTTCATAATGTGGTTGATTTTTGTGATATATTGATATTTGTGTCAAGTAGGTTTTTGTATTGAAAAATTTATATTGCATGTACAACATGTATTTCAATCACTTTTGTCAAGTTTAAAGGCCCGAAAAGTAGATTTTGGTCCTATATTGACCCTCAAGGGGTTGAAGGTTCACTGGAGAACATGTTAAGCAAGACCACAATCTATTTTAGGGTTGTTTTAAACTCATATCACATATGATATCCTTTCAAAACTGTATTGATTCTTATCATTAACCCTATTTCTCATCCCCCTTACCCTATTATACAAGGTACACTTCATATGGTAAAGATGACATTGTTATGAATGATTTTTGTCAAGTTTTCTTAGATATATTTAGTAATGCAATATTTAGTAATGCAATCCTATAACAGCAGTAACAGTTTGATGTTATATTTCTTGGGATCTATGATAAAGCTCAAATGTTCCCTCACTTTTATTGATTATTATGCTTCATTGTTTTGACTCCACAAGGCATTGATTTATGCTAAGAGGTTTCTTGGGAAATGTGTTTGTGTATTGTCTAGGGAATCGCAATATTTATCACCCAGTTCTAGGGACTTCCCCTTTGTTTTAGAATTTTACCTAAAGCATTCACGAAGCTAAGTTGAAATTTGGATCTAGAATATCCTGTGCTTTCCATTCATCACACCATGATCAATGACCTTATCGTGGATGCTATTTTGAGAAATAATGGACTACACTTTGGCAGAATATGGACACCAAGTTGAAAATATACAACTTTCCATCCACAAACAAATGGGCATATATAAGTAGAGAACATAACATTGGTTGATATTTTTAGGGGTTACAATCAAAATCATATGAGGACTTGAGTTGGAATTTGATGTATATTTGGAACTCTTATAATGGAGTAGTGCACAGTTCCTCTAGTAGGTCTCATTTTTAAACTTGCTTTGGTATTTCCACCTTTCCTTTAGATTTTGTACATAGACAGCAAGGAGGAATGAGGAAAGACGCCACAAGAGAAGTATTATAATATGAATACTCATTAATAAGTTCAGGAAAATCCATTTGCAAGTGTAGGAGACAATGAAGAAGTCAAAGGAAAAGTACAATGATCGACATGACTAGCACATAATTGACACGAAATTGACAGCAGGAGACCAAGTCTTGTTGCATATGAACAAAAGGAAGGCTACACAGTCTTAGTAAGAAGATCAAGGCTCTTTGGTATGGTCCTTTCAAAGTGCAGTATCAAATAAATGATAATGCTTGCATAGTAGGTCTACTTCCATATATGTACATGTAATCAATAGTGAATGTGGAAAATTGGGAATGTTGGATCTTGTGCAACTTCCGAATTTATTCTTATTGTAATGTTGTGTACCTCCTACGGGAGATTATATTGATGCAATCAATCATGTAAACCCTTGAAATAATTAATGTAAACCTTCGGGAAGAATCACACAAGAAAAATAATTAAATAAGCCTTATTTTATCTTTCCCTAAGACAAGTCGACCCAATGGGTCAAACTGCCCCAAAACAGTGGGACGTTTTCCCCAAACAAACGGAAAAAATACCCCAATCAAGTCGGCCTTGTTAATGCCAATCACGTCGGCCCGGTAAGAAAAAAAATTACTTTTTATGTGTATAAATAGAGAAGTTGAACCTAGCATTTGACAAGTCAGTCAAAGCAAGTTCACACTGGTCAAGGAAGGCTCACTCTTGCAACTAGGAAATTGATTTTTTAAGCTTTTCACCTTGGAGAAGTTTCTCTCTTATTTTCTTGGGGTTTGTGCTACGACTATCTGGATGTACATCGTTCTATATTAGAAGGTATAAGCTCAGGGCAGACAATAGTGTTGTACTTTCTATTGTTGGGAGGTGGTAAATCATCACCATAGTAAAATGAGCTCCACACCCAATTTGTATATGTGATTTGTCTTTCTTTTAGTCGTATTGGTTTTGCAGCTGTCAATTTATAACATGGTATCAGAGAATTTATAGAAGAATCCATTACCTGAAGCTAGGGATTAACATTACGAATCCTTCCCTCAATAATTCAAGAGAAAAAGGGACTTGGAAGCTTCTCTCTAGGGAAGACACGTCTTTTGGTGAAGGAAGAATTGAATTCTAAGAAGATTCATTTTTTACCTAATCATGTCGCTACAGTTACGACAGAGATTAGGGTTTGAATTTTTGTGTTGATCCATCCAAATATTTGGCTCAACATCACCTTCTCTCAACTTGCCTTGATAGGGCGCATCTATCTATGAGGTTAGTTTCACAAAATTCCAAACTTCATTTTTGACCTACCTCCTGTTAGGGTTTCTTGTTCAAATCTGTAGGCAAGATGATTGGTATGAAGGTTGAAGATCATCTTGATGGGGCTATTGAATTCATCTCTTGGAAGTATAGAGTTCTTCTTATATTGGAAGAAAATGATCTTTTGAATTTCGTTAATGAGAAGGTTCCAGAACCAAAAGCTGAAGAAGACAAGTCTCATTGGAGGAAGAATGATGTCGAAGCTAGGAGAATATTGGTGGACTCAGTCAGGGATCATTTGGTTCCTCAAATCTCACAAAATAAGACCTCTAGTAAGATGTTCAAAACCCTAAAGAGGCTATTTGAGCACAATAGCATCAATATGACTCTCATAATGAGGAACCAACTATCAAATATGAAGATGTCCAAGTTTGAATCAATTGCCTCATATTTCATTGGGATCACAAAACTAAGAGACAAGCTAAAGTCTATTGGAGAACACATTGATGATAAGGAGCTTTTCATGACTACTCTAAATTCTCTTCCACCATATTGGGATTCATTCATTCAAACCATAAGTGGTCGAACCAAGTTTCCCAAATTTGGTAGGTAATGGGCAGATTGTACCAAGGAAGAGACGAGGATTGCAGCAAGACAAAGACTCCATGGTACTCAACCTGAGGATAATTAAGCATTTATGACCCATTCCAAGAAGGAAAGGGAAAGGTAAGAAAGTTTCAAAACCATAAACACCAAGGTAGGAAACCAAGCCCTTCTCCAAATCAAAAGGAAAAGAAGAAGGATCTATCACATTAACAATGCTTCAGGTGCAAGAAATATGGTCATTATGTAAACAAATGTCCAAGTTCAAATAAAAGGAAGCATGAAGCTTCAAATGTTTATGTTGATGAATTCACTCCCCACAAGAGGCCAAGGAATGATGATCCTGAAGAAAGTACATAGGATCATCGGAGGGATTTATTATTCTAGTTCTTCTCTATGTTGAGGCAATGAGATGAAGATCTAGGTGGCGATCGACTCCTAGTAAATGAAGACCGATGGACTCTCAAAGGAGTCATTGGGATCCCACCCACAAAACAATAAAATATAAGTATTTTGATTTTATTGCTCTGATAAATTAGATATGGTTGTTTTGAATATGTTTTATGCATCTAGATTCCTAGAAATTGTTGAGAATGTAATATAGCTCTTTTATTGATAATATACTAATGTAGTATGATTTAGCCCGTAATGTTGCACAACAGTTTATGGATCCCTCTTGGATGACATATGCTTCTAACATACTTAGATTAGTGCACACTCTTGATGGTATGTTATAATGGATACCGCAAGCATCCAAACAATAGCCATGTGTGTATTGTTCCAAAGCAATGGCTAAAAGATGCCTACATACCTAGATAAATTATTGTTGATGCATTGATTTGATTATGCGATGTTGTTAACCATCTGACGATATTTTACTTGTAGGGAATGCTATGGTCTACAAGAAGAGGATTATCAAACTTGGTTTGAAAGACAAGTGATCCCATTGATATGCAGATGGATTGGAAGTGTAAAACCTCTAGAAGCATGACTCTCGGCCCAGAAATAAGGATGACTTATGGTTGAAACAGTTAAGAGGAAGTCATGACAGCAGACAGATGAGGACTGAGTACTTACATGAACACATGACCCACAGGCTCATATGATCTCATGAAGAAATTTGGAAATTAGAGGCGGAATTCCTCTACATATGTTGATCTCTCTGCTACAGACGTTCATCTCTTTGATGATTATGGAAAGAAATTTCTTTCCAGTTAGAGTCATAGAAAATGGATTCTAGAGCACAAAATTTACTTAGGCGATTTCTAAGGAGATAGAGGGATTTATCCCCCAAGATGAGGATCCTATCATATTGCATATGATGGTGTGAAACTTGATGAAGCCTTCCTAATCCAAGGAAGAGTGCAGTTGAGATCTGAACAAATTTAGCATGATGATTGTGATTAACTAGCTACATTGATGATGTTCCAACTGATAGCCAATAGGATCCTCACTAAACCTAGTCGTCACTAGGATGGATACTTACATCGTATCTATGAAATCCTTAGAGAGGGAGCAAGATGATAAACTACAAAGGGGGTGGGATTCTCAGATGTAGAGGGAGAAAGTCGGTACAACATAGATGGAGACCTCTCGGACACCCTATAATGGGGTGAGGAGATTAGTCTCTTAATACTATCCCATACAGGTGCATGAATTCAATTATGTGATTATTTCATTAATGTTCATTTCATGTCTAGAATAAGGTAGGACATAATTGTATGCAGCGATATATTTGATTCCTTTGCTAGTTTATATGTGTGCAAGTTCTCAGAAGATTCTATGAGAACACATTAGTACTTGACACCCGAACACCATATGATGGGGTGGGGGGTTGGCCCTTAATGAGTAGTGTCGGTTTTTCATCGAGCAGGTGTTTCCCCATTTAGGGGTGAATGGATCTAGGTGGGACATAAGCTTCTCCCATTCATATTGAGATGGGATGGGGAGATTAGTCCTTAGTTGCACACACTATATTCCTAGAGGTTGATGCATTGAGCTGGGGAACTCAGGTGTTCCCTCAATTAAGGGTGAATGGATCGGAGTGGGAAAAAATATTCTCCTAGTCATCCTGAGATAGGGATGGGGATATTGGTCCCTAGTTGCATACATCCTTCTAGAGATTGAGCATCAGGAATTCCTTAAGTATTGGCCTTTGTGACTCGGCTAAAAGTGAATGACATTGGGTGGGACAAAAGTTTCTCCCAGTCATCGTGAGATGGGATGGGGAGACTAGTCCCTAGTTTCTCGAAGGTAAATGTCTCATACACTCTGTGATGGAGTGAGGAGATTAGTTCCATGATTATATCCCTCGATAAGAGGGAAGGATGATTTTACTCCCTATCACTCTGTGATGGAGTAGGAAGATCGGTTCCATGATTATATCCATTGGTAAGAGGGAATGATGGTTTTACTCCCTCACACTTTGTGATGGAGTGGGTAGAGTAATTACATGATTATATCCATTTCTAAAATAAATAAAGGTGATTCAGAGACAGACATCTACCTTGATTCTACACAGATACCTCTAATCGTTCAGGTTCTCATCCAGATAGGGGAGAAATCCCATCGGTAGTAGAGACAAACAAGTAGTAGATGGTCGTGTACACTGGTGCCTCTTCTCATTCAGGTTCTCCTCCAGGTCTGGGAGAAATCCCATCAGTAGTAGAGACAGACAGGTAGTAGAAGGTTGTGTACACTTGTGCCTCTGCTCGTCCAGGTTCTTGCCTAGGTATGGGAGAAATCCCTTCGATAGTAGAGACGAAAAGGTATTCAATGGTCCTATGAAGCATGTCCAGGTTCTCATCCAAGTATGGGAGGATCTCATCGGCAATAGAGATAGATTGAATGGTAGATGAGATGTTGATTAATTTACTCTTCGATGTATTGTATAGAGTTATAGAGATAATATATCAACTGATGGACTAAGTGCATCATGGGAGATGGCCTCTCCATCCTGACATGATGGAGAGGCAAGCGCACACTCCCAGACACTCAATAGAGTGGGGATATCTCTCAGACATCCTGAGATGGAATGGAGAGGATGGTGCACACAAGTATTCTTGCACTTACCGAAGGATTGGTTGAGTTGGCGCATGTTCCCTGAAGGACTAAGTTGATATTAGGCACATTGTATTGATCATGGACTCTCAATGGACCGGGATGATGGACTCTCCGATGGACTATGCAGAGTGGTGGAGCTAGTGCATTTTCTCTGATGCACTGTATTGAGTTGATGCACAAATATTTATTTGCTGACACTTCTCGATGGATTGAGATTGTGTTGGAATACCTTTCTTATGATATAGAATCGTTATGTACAAATGATATCCAGATATGTTCTAGTATGACAATACAGATGATGCCTCCCTAGCTAAGAGAGAGTGTTGGATTAGTAGTTGCATGATGCACCATCTAATAGGTTGTCCCAAGAAATAATAAAATTATAATAACATGTCCAAAGAATAACTTCCTTGTTGAGATGGAGTGTTAGATCTTGCGTAATTTCGGAAGTTATTCTTATTGTAATGTTTTGTACCTCCTATAAGAGATTATATTGATGTAATAAATCATGTAAACCCTTAAAATAATTAATGTAAACCTTGGGGAAGAATCACACAAGAAAAGGAATTAAATAAACTGTATTTTATCTTTCCCTAAGACAAGTCGTCCCAATGGGTCAAACTACCCCATAACAGTGGGCAGTTTTCCCCAAACAGTGGGACAAATTGCCCAGTCAAGTCAACCCAGTAAGGAAAAAAAGTCAATTTTTTATGTGTATAAATAGAGAGGTCATACCTCTCATTTGGAAAGTCAGTCAATGCAAGTTTGCACTAGTCAAGGAAGGATCACTCCTACAGCTATGATACTTATTTTTTAAGGTTTTCACCTTAGAGAAGTTTCTCTCTTGTTTTCTTAGGGTTTGTGATACGATTATCTAGATGTACATTGTTATATATTGGAAGGTCTAAGCTCATGGGATACAATAGTGTTGTATTGTCTATGGTTGGGAGGTGATAGATCATCACCATGGTAAAATGAGCTCCACAACCAGTTTGTTTATGTGCTTTGTCTTTCTTCTAGTGATCTTGGTTTTGGAACTGTCAATTTCTAACAAGGAACCCTATGATCCTTTCATGTACCAACATAATGGTGATAAATATTACCTACCATAAAGCATGTAGCATCAAAATATTCAACAGAGTTAACAAGGGATATCATTTTGCAAAATAATTTTAGAACAACAAGACAAAGGAAGCAAGAACTATATAGGTTGGGTCAAAATGACAACTTCCAAGCAAGGCCAAATGGTTCTCTAGGTAAATGGTAAAGGAAAAGTTTACTCAACTCCTTTAGTAAAATATTTTGGGGACCAAAATCCTCCCAAAATGCAGAGGATAAGAAAGGAAAACTTCTATGTGAAGCCAATTGGTTCTCCAAGTACAAGGTAAAGGAACATTTTCCTCACCTCCTTTAGTAAAATAATTTGGGGGGCAAAAGCCTCCCAAAATGGGGAGGTATAATCCAAAATGGATCATTATATGATTTTTCATCCATTTGGGTAATTTCTAAGTCGAAAAATTGGAGTTATTGACTTATAGAGCCCATTTTAGAGACATCTCCTATTTTCGTGATTTGGTGTCCTAAAACTTACAAACCCCATATGGTGCACTAAATGGTCATTTTGGGGGGTCAAAATTTTGTGAATAAATTTCACATTCCTCTTACATTGTTTTTTCACATCAACATCTTTCTAATAGCACAAATATCACCTCAATAAAAGTGTATGCTTCTTGTAACGTGTTTTTAACAAGCACGGTATGAAGTGGAGATAGTCACAGGTGGACTTTCAAGAAAATTAAAGAGGGTCCAAGACCCTAACCTTAATTGAGAGTTGAGGAATGAAAAAATCCCAACTCTAACCTTGAGCAGTTGTCAAGACGTTAAATATTATGACACTAGGGAGGAAAAGGATTCCATTCTTATTGTATTGATTCATTGTTCGATAGTTGAGCAAAGAAAAGGAGTGGGATATTATGAGTAGAATGAAGGTAATAGAAGACCCTATAGCATCCATATAGGCCATAGTGTCTATTAAATCTCCATAGTGACTTAATTTTTCTTTGTATATTCATTTCATATCTTAGAAGAAAAGAGCAAGGCATAGTCCTCATGTTCTATTTGAGTTTCCCAAAGTACATCTTATGCTCATTGTTTTGATGGTGTGGTATTTGTTGTTTTGGCTTCTTTTATTGCATTTTTCAGTTTATGTTAGTAATTTGAGAACTACACTTGTAATATTAAGTTATAATAATAAGTAAACACTACATAATAAAGATATCTTGCAAAAATGTTGTAAGAATTGTTGGGACTAACAGTTCCAATTGAATCTCCATGGCAATTTATAGGTCATGAATCATCATTGTTGTTCAGCATGAAATTGAGAGCATTGGAAACAATTGCCATAAGGCCAACACAAGTCATTTTAAGAAACTTAAGCACAAGAGAAATGTGAGATTAGAATTGTATTGTAAAATGAAATTGGATAATGTCGATATATTAAGATCGGGCATTTCTTGCAAAATACTATAAGACAAACATGATGAATATCTGCATTGTTCAATAGATACTAGAAATAATTTCATAGTTTAATATCTACATACATTAATATATTGGAGATAAATGGTCTCCTAAGATTAGTCATACATACAAAATGCATTTTTAGTGATCAATATCTAATGTACTTTTTTGTGTCTCAAGAATCTCGTGTTGTGACAGGTTGTGTCGCAATGAATAAATAGTTAAGAGGTCAATGTGGTGCTATGAAGCCCATCTCTGACCTTTCTTGCATTAAACTCCATCTCTAACCTTCCTTCTTGGAAATTTTCTCCAAGTTGAAATACCTATTTGGTTTACTTGAGGTGAAGGAATTGTAATCCTATGGAGGTTGTGTTTGAAAAAGACAAGGAAAATACCAGTTGGATGCTATGGAGTTTGTTATAGCTAACTAAACATGGTTGAAAAAGAGTTGGTACAAGCAAGTTGCACTTCTTGTTTTTGAAAAAGGATTAATTTTGATTATCTTCTTAAATTGATCATGTTAGATTTTGTAGCAATATAACCAGGATCAATAAAAGAATGACAAAGCACAAAAACAAAATCAATGTGGAGCTCGTTTAACCACGGTGGTGATTTTTTACTCCCAACCATAGACAAAAAATGTTTGTCTCCCTCGAGCTCACACCTTCCAATAGAGGTTGATGTACGTCCAAATAGTAGTATCACAAACCCCAAGAACGCAAAGAGAAACTTCTCCAGGAATGGATAACCCCAAAAACAGTCTTCTACTAGTTATAGTAGTGAACTCCTCTTGCTTGAGTGAACTTGTCTTTTTGCAGTGTGTCCAAATGAGGATAGATGCCCTTCTATTTATACTTTATGATGTTGTATTTTAATTTTCCAACTGGGAGCGACTTGACTAATTTACTAGGGCCAACTTGTACATCATTTATTGGGGCCAACTTGTTTATGCCATAAAAAAATACATTTTATTAATATTCTTTCTTGGGTCGACCTATGACGTGATGCCTCATGCAGCTACTATTCCAACATTTCCTCTTATCCAGGGAGGCATCATCTGTATTATCATACTAGAACACATATGCATATCATCAGTACATCACAACTATCTCTAACATCTCTATATCATAAAGAAGGATTTTTGACACATTCTCAGTCTATTGAGAAGTGTCAACAAATCGATCTACAAGAATCATCTCAATCCATTCATTGGAGAACATGCACTAGCTCCACAAATTTTCCCAGTACATTAGGAAGTCACTCATGCGTCAACTCAACCCAGTTTGTTGGGGAACATGCACCATATCAACATGTTCAGCTCAACCCAGTACATCGCGGAACATGCATGTATTCAATGTACCTTAGCACAACCCAAAGAGCTCACTAGGACTACTACCACTAGTGAATCGTCACCACATCATGAGCTACAACCTCATGATTTCCACATGGGATAACACCTCATAAAATCCACAAGGACTACAATCATATGAGGGCTCCCAAGGGATGCAAATTTATGTGAGACTTTCATCATGTCTGCATGGGATACAACTCATAAATCTCCCAACCACGAAGGTTGTTAGGAACCAACCTAGAGACTCCAACACAACTCATGTTGGTCCACACAAGACAAGGTGTCCACATAGAACTCAAGAGTCCATGCAAAAATCATATTGATCCACAAATAACACAGAAGTCCACACATAACTCATGTCATTTCACACATAACCTAAGTCCACATAAGAGATGATTTCCACACAAAATCATCTGGAGTTCAAACATAACTCATGTCGGCCCACACAAAACCATAGCTCACATAGGACAGGATGTTCACGCAGAACTCATATCAATTCTACACAGGATAGGATGTTCACATAGAGTCATCCAGAGTTCACACATAACTACAATCCACACAGGATGGGATGTTCACATAAAATCAGGCAGAGTTCACACAAAACTCATCTTTTAACACTGAATCACCATCCACAAGTGTTCACACGGGACTCAGGAGTTCACACATAATCATTATCACCATCCACAGGTGTTCACACAGAATCACCGTCCACAAGTGTTCACCCAAAAATCAGGTGTTCACACAAAATCACTGTCACCATCCACAAGTGTTCACCCAAAACTCAGGTGTTCACACAAAATCATTGTCACCATCCACAAGTGTTCACATAAAATCACTATCCACAAGTGTTCACCCAAAACTCAGGTGTTCACACAAAATCATCATCATTGTCCATAGGTGTTCACATAGAATCATTGTCCACAAGTGTTCACCTAGAACTCAAGTGTTCACACAGAATCACCGTCATTGCCCACCGGTGTTCACATAGGGCTCATCCTTACCTCTTAGTGAGGTTATAATCATGAATCCAACCATAGTCCACACATATGTACAAGTATGCACCAGCCTCTTCGTCCTTTTCAGGATGTTCAAGAGATATCCTCACTTCTTTCGAAGTGATTGGGAGAATGCATGAAGCATGTGTTGGACTCTCCATCCCATCTCAGGATGTTCGAGAGATCTCCTCACTCCTCACAGAGTGTTCAGGAGAATGCATGTTATATGTATAATCATCCTTCCCTCTTAGCGAGGTATATAATCATGGAACCAACCTCCCCACTCCATCACATAGTGTTAAGGAGTAAAGTACGGTCTCTTATTGTATCATACATGTACTAGTGTGCTTTCATAGAATCCTTTAAGAAACTATAGACCTCCACATATGTTAGCTAATAGAGGCATCAAATATATCAAGGTAGACATTTATGTCATGCCCTATTCTAGATATGAAATGAAAATACATAATAACAAATCACATGATTGAATTCATGTACATGTATGAGAGAGTATCAAGAGACTAGTCTCCCCACCCCATCTTAGGGTGTCCAAGAATCCTCCATTTGTGATGGAGTGTTCTAATCCTTCTACATCTGAGCATCCTTCTCCCTCTGTAGTTGAGCATCCATCCTGGATAATTAGGTACATCAATGATCCTCTCAACGGTCTATATAGTGGGATCTCTCATCCTCCAGGAGTGTCATACTTAATACATCTGTCATGATGCTAACTAGATATTGAATAAGAGAATATCTGCAATAGAGAGACCGACATCCTTTGGATATTTATGCTCCCAATCAAATCTCTATATGAGATCCTATAGGCATGTAGGTCATGTATCCTCATGTATTTCGATGTATTTGGTCCTCATTTGTTTATTGTTACTGCTTGAACTGTCATAACTTCCATTTACTTGTTTTTCCTGAAAGTCGTCCTTCTTCATGGTTTGTAGCTTGGGATGAGAGTCATGTTCCTAGAAGCTTCCTGCTTCTGATCAATCTACTCGTACTTGAAAACGAGATCTGTATGTTCATCCCTTATTCTTCAAAACAAGTGTCATCATCCTTTCCTTGTAGGCCATAGCATATGGTCTTTTTCCTACAAGTCAAATCTTGTCATACGATTAGTAACATTGCATAATCAAATCCATCTAATGTAGTGGAAAAATTTCAACACACACATGGTTACTATCTGGATGCTCGCTATCTCCATTATCGCATACCATCAAGAGTGTGCACTACTCTAAGCATGTTAGAAGGAGATTTCATCCTCGATGGGTTCATGGAATGTTGTGCAACATTATGGGCTATTTAAACAAATACTACATGAGCCTACTATTCATCAATAAAAGAGAACTATATCACATGCTCAACAAAATTCTTAATTCTTGGAAATATATATCTATATACAACTTGTTATGGAATGGCATATTCAAAAAAAATAGATCTAATATATAAGAACAATAATTCCAAATACTTATTTTTATTTTTTTGTGGGTAGACTCCTACTGCCTCCTTCTAGGAATCATGATAGTCCTTTATCTTCTTGTTCGGATCCCATCTTAGTTTAGACCTTCATATCATCAACTTAACATGGGGAGTACTATAAGAAGAACCTGTTCTTTGACTTCTTATGAGAGGTGTCTTCATCAACATATGCAGTTGAAGCTTCATGCTTCCTTTTCTTTGAATCACGACATTGTCTAGCAAGGTGTCCATATTGATGGCATCTATAACACTCGATTTGTGAAAGATCCTTCTTTTTTTGTTTTTCTAGAATAGGACTTGATCTTCCACCTCTGTCTTTCCTACCATGAAAATTTCTTCCCTTACATTTTCCTTTCCTAACATGAGATGTAAGGGATTGACTTTCTTCGTGTTATGCACTATGTATCCTACCTCTTGTTGTAAGTCTTGTCTCTTCTTGTATGCAAACTGCCCATATACGATCAAACTTGGGTAACTTAGGTTGCCCAACAATACTCTAAATGAATGATTTCAAGGATGGAGGGAGACCATTAAGAGTGTTCATGACAAGTTCTCTATCATTAAGTGGATCTCCAATGGTGCTTAGTTGATCGTTCATATCTGAGATCCTCATAAAGTAAGAAGCAATTGATTCTGACCTTGACATCTTGAGATTTGATACTGTTAGCACCATATTTGAATAATTTTGGATTACTGAAGGCTTTGGGAAATGACCCTATTTGAAAATACTATGAAGGCACCCTTTAAGGTAACAGAGGCACATGAAGCATTCATAGTGGACCGTGGGATGATGAAAGGGTTTGGATCCACGGTGGTGGATCATTTTACCTTTGGAATAAGCAGCAGCGGAAATAAGGTAAATAAAGTCATGAATCGACGGTTCAGAGCCAAGAGGGTGAAGATCAACGTTGAAAAAGCATTTCGTGGATCAGAGATGCAAGGTAGAATGCAGTCTTTAGATTTGCGGAGTACGTTAAATGGGAGCAATGTTGGAGGGTTGAGATTGATCCAAAGCTAGATCAACGACGCTAAAACTTTCCGCGCGGCGAACATGTTCGATCAAAGAATATTTTTTCTAATCGTGAAATGAGTTAAAGGATGGAAAGATCGGGCGGTGGAGATGAGAGCGGAGATAGATCTGCGGTTTGGGATAATTCCGCGGATTGAACTAGCGTGAACGAAGCCGGGATTTCAATCTGCGAAAAGTTGTAGGGGCTGCAAAAATATACGGTTGCGACGAGAGATCAATATTGATCAATGGATAAGAAGCATTCCGCAATCAGAAGTTGCTCACTCGATCAGAGGAAGAAGGATTGGCGGAATGTTAAAGTTCTCAGGGATGAACGGTCCCGATGAGGGTAGTTTGGAGATTGATGGTTGATGTTGATTTCCCCAAATCAGGCTGTGCGGGTTGATAGTGTTGAGTTTTGGTATGAAGATTTGGCGTATAAAAGGATTAGATCGCAAAGATGAACATATCTACGGTACATATTGCATGAAGAAGCACGAGGGTTATGCAATGTAAAAAACTATAAAATCATCTACATGGAGTTGAAAAAGATTTGTCTTTCCCGAGCTTCGAGATTGATGAATACCCTAACCATGTGCAGAACGTTAGCGTGGACAATTTAGAGAACTATGTGAAGTGACAAGGTAGGCATTTTCAAACCTTATGAGTATTTCTGGAATGGATAGAATGGATGATACAAAGGTGATAGAAGTAACATATAATGAGGAAGTAGGGGTTTCTTATCAAAGATATGAGAAGAGTTTTGAAGATAAAAACGTTGAAATTGCTAATACTATCATAATGAATGATACAATTGAAATAGCTAAGGATAGGTTGAAGGTTCTTAAGGACCAGGGTAACGACACCCGTGGTGTTTTTAAATATTTCTTTTACTTTTTCTCTTTCAACCAGACCCCTAACTATCTTAATTTTGTCGAGTGGTGCATAAGTGATTACTCTGAAACTGAAGAAGTCATTATGGATAAGCTTAAGTCTAAAATCTTGTGCCATGTTGATGCCCCTGCCATTCGCAAAGCCTTAGCCGTTCCACATGAGTTTGTTCAATTATCCCAGGAATACAAAGAGGAGATTATCATTCAGTTTTTCCATGAGTCTGAAGTTGAAATTAAGGAAGCATTTATGAAATCATGTTCCAAACCTAATGGTGAGATCTTAAGTTTGTCCTATCCAATCAACCTAGAGTTATTCAATGAATAAGCTCAATCCTGTGTTACTCTGGTCAGTCAGCTTTTAGGTTTAGATACTAATGGCTATGTCACAGAGCCATTATTGAGTCTGTTGTTTGTCCTGAGTACCTATCCTGTCGAACCTGAACTTCCAGGACAATCCTTTCAATCCTGTTGTCTTAAATTTGATGAGTTTCTAGCTGAAAAACATTCGTTTTAAGCCAGTTAACTTCCACAATACCAGGGTTTTCCGATATCAGTCTTTCTTACTGAAGATGTTTTTGTCACACCAAGAAGACAGTTTTCAGGCTCTTGGGATAGTGCTCACAGATGAGATGACCATGAATCATAGCATGTTTATGAATGATTTGATGGTTGAGGCTTACAACATACTTTTTCAAGAAACACTGCCTAGGGTCTTTCTGGAAATGAAGGAACTACTGCAACTCTCCCCTAGCAAAATGGTTGGATTGGTTCCTTACAAAGGCAGAAACTGTTATAAGGTTGTATGGGTTTGTGCACCAGCCCTATGTTATCCCATATTTCTTGGCAGTTATCATTTTCTCTTTGTAATTTCTCAGACAAAAACTTACAGTAGAAGAAGAGAACATCCTAAGCTTCAAGAAGAGTTTAGACATGAAATTTCCCTGGGAGGCGGGGTCATATGTCGTAAAAAGTAGGGTTGCCTTACCTGTCATTGACAATATGCTTAAGAGTATGGGATTTCCTTTGGGAGCTACAATCAATTGCGATCCTCATCAGGTGATTTCAAAGAGAAGACAAGCCAATCACAACAAACCCTTTGAGCACACTGAAATAGATGGCCTCGGGTAGGCAGCTAATTGGGAGGATTACCCAAATCAGACCCCAGATGATGTCTGCATGGAAATGGATTTTGTGTCTTATTTTCCTGAAAATAACTCTCCTCCTATGTATCTCTCTGATATAGTTACAACTGTTGGAAATCTTTCATCTTTAATAAGTTTTTCAGAGAATACCAAGAAGAGAGGGCATGCAGAGCCCATGGATACTGATGAAATAGATACTGCTAGCACGCCAAAAAAGAAGAAAGTTGAACAAGAACAACAGATAGTGCAGGTGAAGAAAAGCAGTATGAGAGGGCAGGTGAAGAAGAGCAATGTAAAGGGAAAACAGAAACAAGAAGAGCCCAAAACAGCTGATTTAGAGCTTCAGGAGTATGTATTTGATGGAAAAACTCCAAGCAAGTATGCTTCTAAAGAAGATTGGTTGAATACTTCCAGAGAGAAGGCTGATAAAACTTTTGACGAGACAGTCAAGTTATATGAGTAGCTAAAACAATTGCCCACGCCAGATGTAACATTGAAAACTGTAAGGGTTCATGTTAAATATTCCCTAAGTCTGGCCATGACTGTGGGTAATAAAATATCTGAAGTTAATGTGAACTTGGGGAATATTACCACCACAGATATGATGCACCTCAACAGAGAAACCAGTGATATCTTAAATACCAGGTTGCTGAAAGCTAGAATACAGGTGTCCAAGCTGGAGTCAAGTAAAAAGAAGACGCGTGATATTCTAAGAAAGGAAAGGGTTGAAAACAAGGCCCTTAGGCTCAAACTCAAGAAATTCTAGGATGATTTACTGAAAGGTGAAGGGAAGTCAAACCAAAGAGGAGCAGCTCAGAAGTTGCTAGATGAAAAAGAAAAGAAGGTTCAGATATTGAAGAAGAAATTGAAGATCCCTTCTACCCAACTCATTCAAACTTCTGAGTTGACTGAATTTGAGAAGGAAAAAGGGGCTTTAAATACTAAGCTAACTAATTGCAAAGCGAAACTTTTGAAGCTCGAGGAGAAAAAGAAACAATGGGAGAAGGAGGCTAAGTTGCTAAAAGAAAGTGAAGAGGATTTAAAGGCTAGGCTAGCAGCCAAGGAAAAGGAGCTACAAGAGAAATGTGAAGTGGTGGGAATTCCAGCCACTATGCCCAATGTAGAGACATACACCACCTTCTTTTCTAATGCTATGTCACAGGTAAAGCTAAGGGATGTAGAGCTTATAGGATTAAAGAAGTAAAACAAGAATTTAGACGACATGGCTTTGAAAAAGGAAGAAGAGAAGAAGAAGTTAGAGGAAAAATGTTAGGAATTGATAGACCAAAATCCCAAATTAAACAAGCAAGTGATTGGCCAAATGGCCTTGCAAAGGGGCAGATACATGATCTGGGATGGAATCA
This sequence comes from Pseudotsuga menziesii, assembly GCA_001517045.1. NCBI lineage: Eukaryota > Viridiplantae > Streptophyta > Pinopsida > Pinales > Pinaceae > Pseudotsuga > Pseudotsuga menziesii. The sequence continues at coordinate 441,964 of LPNX010520467.1, read as the reverse complement.
TTAAAGAGGCAAGTAAATTCAGATTGTATCTAGATTATGTTGCTGACCAAGAGGATGCTTTGGCGTATGCCAAGGAAAATGTTGTGATAGTAAAACAGGAATTGCATAAAAAACCAATACATGTAGCTCAAAATGCTGTTAACTTTTTGAGTACTTTATCCAAAGACCAAATCAAAAGAATGGGTATCTAGGACAAAGTTGTTGTGGTCTCCTTGGCCAGGAGAGTTATTGGAAAACATAGAATGTTGGAGACTGTGCAAGCCAAGATAGACATCATAAATCATAGAGTAGAAGAAGTGATCAGTTTGTTTAGTCCACTGGTAAACAAAGGGATTCCTTTCTTCTGGGAGGAAAAGGGACCCTTGTTAACTTAGGAGGAGTATCTGGAAAAATTGGTCCTTCGTAGGTCTAATCACAGCAAATTTAGGGATATGCAGCATGCTCAGTCGAGCCCCGTTGTGTTCGATAATTTGGATAGGGAATTTGAAGCATTATTTGATTTCAAAATTGCATGTACCAGAGTGACTAATCTTACATATTTCGATAACATGGAGCTCAGAGTTTTGGTTCACGATATGATCATGGCAGATTTTCCCAAATCTGAGCTGTGAAAATCAATTCAAATGTATGGATCAAGAAAATTAAAAATACAACCTTAAATATATCAAGGAAGATAGCACGAAGAGTTTTCTTCAAGACATACATATTCGCAGTCACCTCTCTCAGATTTTGTACAGCTGTCATCAGCTGAGATATACAAAAAAGGTTGTGTTGATGCCTAGAAATTCGCAGGTAACAACAGTTAGGGATTCTCCCCAGTAAACGTTCCCAACTAGCCCGTTACTGTTTGGTATGGGGAATCCGTCTAGTTTACAGTCTGGCTACCGTAGGTCAAGTAACAAAATAAAGGGTTTTACCGGTTACGGCCCGGTCCACCATGTATATTTTAGTTTTTTGAATTTAAGTATCATATGCAAGTGTCTATCTAAGAATGCAGATAGATAAAGAATACGAGGAGTGGTCACAATGTCATGCACAGGTTCTTACCTCTCGTCTTAACTCACTCGCATCTAAATCACACACAGCAAGAAACTAAAACTAACTATCTAACCTATCCCTAGGGAGCAATATTATCATTTATCAATGAGTAATGTATTTCTGCACATGCATTAAGAAAAATCACAGATAGTTGTTACTTATTTCAAAACACATGAACATTAATAGATATATGAACAACAAGATAGCTCATTGTTTATGAAAAGCCTTCATTACTCAGAGTGGAAATTTCATGGAATAAACTAAAGCGCATTTATAACAAGAACATAGGTTCAAAGAGTTAGAACGATCTCACAGTTAATGGACACGAGCTGAAAATGAAATAGTTCACATTCAAAAAATCCATAGCACGGCATTTGAAATATTCCACCAAGCTTTCTCCAACAGGAAACTTGTAATTCTTATTGCAAAAGAAAATAGTTCTTCTTACAACATAATCTCACAAATCTATCTGGGAAAAAGTCATTCCCACTATCTAACTCTCCTATACTTATACTACAAGCAAAACTCTTGGGCTGCCCCTCGGTGACCTTTGGGCTCCCCCCAACCGTTCAAACCCACCCCTTTGTCTCTTTGTGAGTGCTCATGATTTATACAATACGTTACATTTCAGATTAAGTTTTAAGAGCACTTTATAAAAAGGGACCAGCTTAGTCACTGACGAACTTTTCCCAAGCCTGGGCCTCTGCTGCTATTGATTCTACTTAGTAATCCGTTGGTCCTTTTGAGATCTTGTTGATCTCAGACCTTCACTCTCTTCATTTTCTTGAGAAACATCTATGCTTCTTTATGCTTCAGCTTCTTCTTTCCTTGTTGCCTCCTTTCTTCCTTGTCCTTTAGCTATATCTTCTTTGCAGCAATCATCCTGTCATGAACATATCACATTTTTAGACCATTTAGCGTTTAACAAAGTAACACAAACTGTATCAATACATGCATTCTGTAAAATGAACTATAAACAATATTAATGCATGAAAATACAAGGCAAAGGAAATCCTGCAAACTGGGTCTAAAATCGGCTAAATCCACTGTCCAAACTAAAAACACAAGCCCGATAAAACAGGCTCCATGTCTCAATCTAGGCCGCATCTGGACCAATTCGAAATCCTCCGATAAAAGCATGAATCATAACAAAGCAACCGCCAATCCGAAACCCCAAACTACGCTCTTCATCTCGGAGAAAACCGCCATGGAAAAATAGAGTAGAAACACACAAAAAAGGCAGAAAAAACCCTCACCGGCGGGAAAACAACTCAGCATCAAGCGAAAACCTCCTCGTCGACGAACAAAACAACTATATGTCGGATGGTTAGTTTACTAAGCTGCCACAACGGTGGAAACCATATAGACTAAGGGTTTCGGGGAAAAATAAAACGTCGACAAAATAAAGTGCTAAAAGTCGTCGTCCATGCATCAGAGATCGAAACCACTACCCACTAAAACAACGGCATCAGCGAGCAGAAGGAATAATCATAAAGCGGCGGCCAAACCATTCATTACGCAGCCGGAACAGTGGAAAACAATTAGACTACAGCTTCCGATCAAAGTCATAAACCGTTCTTATAGCAAAGAAACAAAAAATAATGAAAAGCAATAAACCACGGAATTGGCAAGGACAAGAACTAATCTGTCGGAACGTTTGCCATTTTCCCTCTGAAACGGCGGTGACTTAGAAGACTAATGCTCTGACAGTGATAACATAAAATCGTCGACAGTCCAAAAAACAACAGATAAAGGTGCATTGACGAAAATAAGAACTGTCCATCGGGACGTTCATTACTTACCCTCCGCAACGGCGGCTGCGTAGAGAACTATCGCCCCGATTCAAACTTTAATAAACTTTCGACAACAAAAAAATCATTGAAAACATATCAAAGTTAAGCGTTTAAATAAAACCAAGACTCCACAGAATCGGCAAAAGTAAAACTATCCATCGGCGGCATAGAGAACTAATGCCCCGATTCGTTGTTCACTGACTTCCGACAGCGATCATCGGCAAAATCAAAACAAACGTTAAGTACTCAAATAAACCGAAATGTTTTTCAGCTGGGTGACGAAAATATTAGTTCACTTCACCTCCGAAACAGCGGCGGCAAAGAGAACTAAAGCTCTGACTCAACATAAATAGACTTCCGATAGCGATGAAGGAAAACATTCAGATCAAAAGGGCATCATTTTCAAATCAAACTTTAAACTCACAGTCAAAAGCCTTGGCAGACAAAAAGCAGTTTCCGAAAAGAAGAAAAACGGTTTGACCTCAATTCAACTTCAAACAATCCAAAATGTAGCAGAGGGAAAAACAAAGTTCAACAATCCAAACACTCCCAGGCAAGATAAAATCAAAAGGAGGGTCCAAAATTTTTCAAAAATTTGGAGAAAAAGTTGCAGCTGCAACAATTGGCGACTACCTAGTGAACCCAAATCTCTGGAAAATTTCTTCTTTAAGCAACAAACTGTTTGACAATAAAACCAACATGTTGAATTCTTCTAGATATCTATATTTCTCAAATGGCAAATGTATGTACTTTTAATCATTGATGATAGTCCAATTTAGGAAAATGGAAACCAAGATTTCAAAGTCAAGATAACTCTTTTGAGGCCAGGAATATGAATTTAATTTTTACCTCTGTCTTCGGGTAGCTCCCAGCTTGGACACCACATGATTGTAACATATGGTAAACAGAAATATTCATTTGTTCCTCATTCCCATGCCATTTTGCACTTTTGTGTTTTTGGACTTTTTTGTCCTTTCTGAGTCCTCCTGCATGCCTTTCTTTCTGAATTTTTATTCAGGCTCCTCTATCCATAGTGTCCTTTTGTGTGAGAGATGTATTTTATTTTCAACTCACGGACAGAGAAGAACTTTGGCAATTTTGTACTCATATGGTTCAATACTTCGTTTTGATACATATTGCTTTCTTAAGAGATTTTGACTCTTAATTGCCTTTTGGCTTTCAATTCTTGACATGGGATCATTTATATATAATATACTATTTACCCTGCTTCCTTTCCATGGATTTTTAAATGTGAGATGGATGGAGCCCCGAAATAGTATTCCAGACCTTTCAATCCTGAGTTATTTTACACGGATTAAGTAGGACTTCAATGTGTTCATGGCCATTTAGGAAAACTGCTAAACTAGAAGAACTCTTTCAAATAAATCAATAATACACAGTGTTATAAGCAAGGATTTTAGTTAATCCAGAATTCTGATGCTCTCCATGCAACCAAAAGTTTGCTTCTTTTATTGAAATCAATCAAAATCTAAACTAAAAACAAACAGAAATAAAATAGATAAAAAATAAACAACCAAATCAATTTATTTATGTACAAGATAATCAAGAAATAAAAATCAAGAAAAATAAAGTTTGAGAACTAAACCACTAACTGGTCCGTTCTCTTCCCACCCCTATAAATCTGGCAACTTGTAAGTTGAGGGGATAAGATTGACTGCAAATTGAAAAAGGCCTACCCATTATCTAATTCTACTGGTCTTGAATTAAAAGTTATATATGAAACTAAATCTACTACTTTACAATCAATCTCATCAGCCCGTGAAAATCGAAGAAGATCGGGCTGGGTGTCAGATATGTTGTTGGCTTCTTTCGCTTGGTAGTTTCCCGGGTCTAGCTCAATGAAGTAGTTTCCCAATACAGAATTCACTGGTTCATTCTTACCCTCCAACTGAGTAACATTGCGCTTCATGTGGGGCTCTCTTAATACTTTTATCTGATCTGGACTTCCCTTATAAGGCAACCACAGATGTGACTAATCTGATGTGAAGTACCCATTTAGCCTTGTTGACCAGTCTCGATTCAAAACAAGTCCATAAACATCAGGTATGTCTGCTACTACAATATCAATGTACGGACATATCTTTTCATTGCAGATAAGTGAATCAGGACATCTTCCATTTCCCTGACTACTTTCACATTGGTCCTGTCTAGCTGAGTAACCTGCCAGGTAGTTGGTTTAGGTTGTCCATTGATCTTTTTGTAGACTGAAAGTGGCATAACATTGACTGTTGACCCTGAGTCTACTAAACAATTGTGCACGTTATGGTTGAAAATTTCAAAAGTTAGGAGAAATGGTGGGGTTTTGCATTTAGACTTACCTCCCACACTTGCTTCACCAATTTCTTCTTCTTTAGGTTGGTTGTCAATGGGAAGCTTTTCCTCTAGTACTTCAAGTGATTTTAACAATTTTTCTTTCTATTGAGGCACATTACACATTTCAAACAGTGAGATATTGGGCCTTAGCCCTTTTAATATCTTCTACAATATTATACTCCATCTTATGTTCTTCGATATTCTTCTTTACATTATCAATTTTCTCTTCAACAGAATTAACAGGATGTTGATTTTCTTTGGATTTTGACTTGTAATGGTGAATTCAGGTATTTTATCAGTTGTGGTGCTCTTCTGAATTTTCTTTACATTCTCTTGAAGTCTCCTAATTTTTGGGAGTACTGACCTGTCTTCTTTTATCAAACCCTAACTTCTTTTTGTCACGTTTGTTTCCGATATCTCCTCCTGTTTCAGAGAACCTTCATCTTCTATATCAAAAAGTGAGACACAGTCCTATAAAACCAGAGCATCATCCTCTTGTTTTTCTGTGGATTTATTACCCTTTTCTTCCTCATCATCAGCTTATGTTAGTTTAGAGTCCAATAGTTGATTCATTACTAATGTCATCGAATTGATCCATTGAGGGCAATTTTTTTCAGAATGAGGCTGCTGATGAAAGGTGCAAAATTACCCATACCCACCTCAGTTAAATTCATTGATGCAGGACCGTGTGGAGGAGGTTTAGATTGATTGTTGTACTCTCTCCTTTTGTAGTAAAGCTTATAATATTTATGAGCTTCCTTTTCCTTTTCCAAATCTATTATTCTGTTGGATAGCTTATGCATCATATTCACCATCCCTTCAAAGTCATGTGATTGCTCATCCTTAGGCTTAATCAGTAACAATGCTTTCTTACCAAAAGTTTTTTCTCCCGACTGCTCAGGATAATCTTCTATGCTCTATTTTTCAACTTCTACCCTCTCAACTTCTTCACAAGTTTCTAATAATGTAGGTTTGACTGACATCTTGGCAAACATGGCCAATTCAGGCCCTAGAGCTGAAGTATAGTATTCACTCATAACTTTATCAGATGGTTTATCAGTTGCAGAAAAATTCTTTACAGCAAACCTTTGAGTGAAACTATGCACTTTTTCCTTTCTTTCTTTCTTTAAAGCGCATAACCCTTTCATTAGAGCTGCATGAGTTTTTTGGACTACATATTTACTTCTAAATATTCTTTCAAATGTGTCCCAGTCTGTGATTGAGTTTGCAGGCAGAGCAAAATACCATGAGGCTGCTGCTCCTCTCAGGGTATGAGGAAACAATCTGCAGACTACATCTTCATGTTCTCCAACCCGTAGTCCTTCTATAGCCAAGTAAAAGCTTTGCAAATGATCATCTACCAAAATATTTTCACTTTGGTCAAACTTAGGCAACATTTTCTCAAAATCCTGAGGTAAGTCATGCAAAGGAAGTGTTAGGTTTAATGGTGATCTAGCGCTCCAAGCAGGTGGTGTATTTGGTCAGTTGGGTGGCTGATTTGCGCTTACATTTTCCATGATTTTAAGTGGAGAGTGAGGTGATGAATGAACAGGGGTATGAACAGGCGAACAGTAAGGTGTATCTGGGTCCAACTGATTCAGAGGCTGAACAACTTCCTGTAAGGTTGTTTCTACCAATTCTTCAAAATCTCCAACCAACACTGCGTCTTCCAATATAGGGCGGTCTTTCTTCCGATATTTTCTTCTAGGTAAGGCAGGAATAATCGGTAATCCTCCAATCTTCTTCGCATATGCCCTAGTAAATCTTCTCAAATCATTGACTGCTTCGTTATCGACAAAATACAGATGCTCTTTACCCTTTTCTTCAAGAATTGGATTGGGAAACAAACTGCTCTCAAAACTATTACCGGTGGAATAGTTTCGAGGAAATGGGTTTCCTCGGCCAGCCATGCACTGGTGGCCCTCCTTCTAGCGCCAAAAACTGTTGATGCCTCGAAATCCGCAGGTAACAACAGTTGGGGATTCTTCCCAGTAAAAGTTCCCAACTAGCCCGTTACTGTTTGGTATGGGGAATCCGTCTGGTTTACGGCCCGGCTACCGTAGGTCAAGTAACAAAATAAAAGGTTTGATTGGTTACGGCCCGGTCCACCGTGTATATTTTAGTTTTTTGAATTTAAGTATGATATGCAAGTGCCTATCTAAGAATGCAGATTGATAGAGAATACGAGGAGCGGTCACAATGTGATGTGCAGGTTCTTACCTCTCATCTTAACTCACTCGCATCTAAATCACACACAGCAAGAAACTAAAACTAACTATCTAACCTATCCCTAGGGAGCAAGATTATCATTTATCAATGAGTAGTGTATTTCTGCACATGCAGTAAGAAAAATCACAGATAGATGTTACTTATTTCAAAACACATGAACATTAATAGATATATGAACAACAAGATAGCTCATTGTTTATGAAAAGCCTTCATTACTCATAGTGGAAATTTCATGGAATAAACTAGAGCACATTCATAACAAGAACATAGGTTCAAAGAGTTAGAACGATCTCACAATTAATGGACACAAACTGAAAACGAAATAGTTCACATTCAACAAATCCATAACACAGAATTTGACATCTTCCACCAAGATTTCTCCAACATGAAACTTTTAATTCTTATTGCAAAAGGAAATAGTTCTTCTTACAACATAATCTCACAAATCTATCTGGGAAAAATTCCTTCCCACAATCTAACTCTCCTATACTCATACTACAAGCAAAACTCTTGGGTTGCCCCTTGGTGACCTTTGGGCTCCCCCCAACCGTTCAAACCCACCCCTTTGTCTCTTTGTGAGTGCTCATGATTTATACAATACGTTACATTTCAGATTAAGTTTTAAGAGCACTTTATAAAAAGGGACCAACTTGGTAACTAACGAACTTTTCCCAAGCCTGGGCCTCTGCTGCTATCGATTCTGCTCAGTAATCCGTTGGTCCTTTTGAGATCCTGTTGATCTCATACCTTCACTCTCTTCTTTTTCTTGAGCAACATCTCTGCTTATTTATGCTTCAACTTCTTCTTTCCTTGCTACCTCCCTTCTGCCTTGTCCTTTAGCCATATCTTCTTTGCAGCAATCATCCTGTCATGAACATATCAGATTTTTAGACCATTTAGTGTTTAACAAAGTAACACAAACTGTATCAATACATGCATTCTGTAAAATGAACTATAAAAAATATTAATGCATGAAAAGATAAGGCAAAGAAAATCCTGCAAACTGGGTCTGAAATCCACTAAATCCACTGTCCAAACTAAAAATAGAAACCCAATAAAATAAGCTCCATGTCTCAATCCAGGCCGCATCTGGACCAATTCGAAATCCTCCGATGAAAGCATGAATCATAACAAA
>LPNX010520467.1:417813-433059 GCA_001517045.1 Pseudotsuga menziesii | reverse complement strand
ATTTTAATGAAATTCTATTGGTTCTTGAATTCCAACTCACAAAAACTTATTTTGGCACGTTTTCTTATAAGGCCCATTTTAGACCCCAAATTTCCTCTAATGGTAACCGCCAATCCGAGACCCCAAACTGCGCTCTTCATCTCGGAGAAAACCGCCATGGAAAAATAGAGTAGAAACACACACAAAAGGCAGAAAAAACCCTCACCGGCGGGAAAAAAACTCGGCATCGGACGGAAACCTCCTCATCGGCGAACGGAACAACTATATGTCAGATGGTTAATTCACTAAGCCACCGCAACGGTGAAAACCATATAGACTAAGGGTTCCGGGGCATAATAAAACATCAACGAAATAAAGCGCTAAAAGCTGTTGTCCATGCATCGGAGATCGGAACCACTACCCACTAAAACAACGGCATCAGCGAGCGAAAGAACTAACCATAAAGCATCGGCCGAACCATTCATTACGCAGCCGCAACGGCGGAAAACAATCAAACTACGGCTTCCAATCAAAGTCATAAACCGTTCCGATAGCAAAGAAACAGAAAATAATGAAAAGCAATAAACCACAAAATCGGCAAGGATAAGAACTAATCTGTTGGAACGTTTGTCATTTTCCCTTCGAAACGGTGGCGTCTTAGAAGACTAATGCTCTGACAGTGATAACATAAAATCACCGACAATCCAAAAAACAACAGATAAAGGCGCATCGACAAAAATAAGAACTGTCCATCAGGACGTTCATTACTTACCCTCCGCAATGACGGCTGCGTAGAGAACTACCGCCCCGATTCAAACTTTAATAAACTTCCGACAACGAAAAATCATCGAAAACAAATCAAAGTTAAGTGTTTAATTAAAACCAAGACTCCACGGAATCGACGAAAGTAAAACTATCCATCAACGGCATAGAGAACTAATGCCTCGATTCGTTGTTCACTGACTTCCGACAGCGATCATCAGCAAAATCAAAACAAGCGTTAAGTACTCAAATAAACCGAAATGTTTTTCAACTGGGCAACGGAAATATTAGTTAACTTCACCTCCGAAACAGCGGCGGCAAAGAGAACTAAAGCTCCGACTTAACATAAATAGACTTCCGATAGCGATGAAGGAAATCATTCAGATCAAAAGGGCATCATTTTCAAATCAGACTTTAAACTCCACAGTCAAAAGCATTGGCAGACAAAAAGCAGTTTCCGAAAAGAAGAAAAACAGTTTGACCTCAATTCAACTTCAAACAATCCAAAATGTAGCAGAGGGAAAAACAAAGTTCAGCAATCCAAACACTCTCAGACAAGATAAAATCAAAAGAAGGGTCTAAAAATTTTCAAAAATTTGGGAAAAAAGTTGCAGCTACAACAGGTTTTTAAGCCTATTTTCAGTGGTCCGCGATTTATTTCTATTTTATGTAAATCGTAGTGAATATGCCATGTCCAAGTTTGTTCTTCGATTTGTAACTAATTTTGATTTTAAGGTCGGCCTAGGAGGTCTAAGACATTATAAATTTACCTCCTACAGAGGGAGAAGGGGTTGGAACCCGAATAATTTTGGAGTTGTATGTTTTCAAGTGTTTCTTAATAAAATTGCAGAGCCAAAGTTGGTGTTTTTTCCAGAGATTCATGCGTTATTCTATGTTACAGTCTATATTTTCCTTTCCCATGTGAATGTTTTTCCAGTTTATCTGTTCATTATGTTTTCTTTCACTTCTGGAATGAGAGTATAACAGTTTTAGAATTCATGTTAGCATGCTCTAGTTGTTCTTTTTAGAGGTCCACAAAACATTTCTTCTAAAATTAATATAGAATCCATTTCCTAATGCTCTGTGTTGATAGTCTGTTCATGTTCTTCATTATCCACCAGACAATTAAATTTTGAGTGCGACTGAATAGCTATCTTGCCTCTGTGTTAAAATCACCATGCATACAGTTATGTTAGCTATATTTCATATCTCGACTCCATAGCCCAATGGCCCTATGTTCAGTTTCAACCAATCTTACAAACTACACATATTTTTACTTGTACATATTTGGCCTTGTTAATATTTTGTGAAAGATCCCTCTCTGAAGAGGAGAAAGTCAGTTCTCTCTCTTTAAAAGCGGTTTTGTTGTTCCCCGGGAATAAGCCTTCACAACCTTTGGTAAATTTCCAGTGATAACAGATAGTTTGATTCCTCGGGGCAAGAGCTTGATTGATATTGCTATTATCTTCGAATAACTTCCTCAAGGCTCTAAACATCTTCATGGCAATGGTCTTCTGAGATATTTGAGGAACCAAATGGTCCTCCACTGAATCTACCAAGATTCTCCTTACCCTAGCATCATTCTTTCTCCATTGAGCCTTCTTGGCTTCCTCTTCTGGTTCTAGAACATTCTCATTCACAAACTTCAAAATATCATTTTCTTCTAAGATAAGAAGAACCCTAGACTTCCATGACTTGAAATTGGAAATCCCATCAAGTCTATATTCAACTTTTATGCCAATCATCTTAACTACAGAACTAAACCAAAACCCCTAACAAGAACTAGGTCAATCTTGAAGTATGGAGACTTGTAAATTTGAGTCCACAAGTAGATGTGCCCTATTGAGGCGAGAATTTGTGCCAAAACTGTGGACAGAAGGGCTAGATCCAAGGAGCTCTAGGTCTTGACCATTGCAGTATTAGGTCATAAATTGAACTTCCATCAAACTGAATTTGGCCTCCATGGACAAATGTGCCCTCCTAGGGTGAGTTTCTTAATGCTCCTTTCAAGATAATATGTTGTAGAAAACACTCCAAAATGTAGAGCCCTAGTTTCAGGCAATGGCTTCTTTAAGCACTACTTTAAAAACATGTTAGATTTTGTAGCAAAATAACCAAAATCACTAAAAAAATGACAAAACACATAAACAAAATCAATGTGGAGCTCATTTAACCACGGTGATGATTTATCACCTCTCAACCATAGACAAAAATTGTTTCTCTCCCCCCAAGCTCACACCTTCCAATAGAGATTAATGTACATCCAAATAGTAGTAGCACAAACCCGAAGAACACAAAGAGAAACTTCTCCAAGAATGGAGAACCGCAAAAACAGTCTTCTACTAGTTGTAGTAGCAAACTCCTCTTGCTTTAGCGAACTTGTATTTTTGCAGTGTGTCCAAACAAGGAGAGGCACCCTTCTATTTATACTTTATGATGTTGTATTTTAATTTTCCAATTGGGGCCAACTTGTCCATCATTTACTGGGGTTGACTTGCTTATGCCATAATAAAATACATTTTATTATTATTCTTTCTTGGGCTAACCTACGAGGTGATGCCTTACGTAGCTACTACACCAACAAATCACAGATTACAAAAATCGTGTTCTTACCTAACCTATGCTCAGGTGTGGCCCTAAAAGCTCTTACCAAGTTTTATCTTTGAGATAAGGACATAGTTTAGCACTCCTGTTGTTAAATATGAAATCATATATCATAGCCTATAGGCATTATTTTGTTTCACAGCGCTACTTATTATGTATAACTTCATTTTGGGAAACATTTAGTTGCCCATGGCAATGCATTCTATTCACTGTATCATTTTACATTTTGTTCCATATTCTACAAAATGTTGCTTCAGAATGGTTTACTTATCGATTTAGACAAGTTCAGAAAAATTATGAACATGATTCCTACTTCTATTGCTATATACAATCACTAAAATGAAATCTTTGTTGCAAGGTTTGTACAAAGAAATTCTAATTTAAAAATGAAAGCATTTGAATAAAAATATTTTCCAATACAATCCTAGTTTCATTTTAACACTTAAATTTATCAATATACATCTAAATCTTATTGAAGTCTGAAATGTATCAAATAGAATATGGAATCTCATGTATGGCCTTTGAAAGTGAAGGAAACAAAAGTCCACATACTTGTTTCCTTGTTTGTTAAACTTTTGGGAAGATAAGAATTTTGAATTTTTTTAATATCTTATCAACATTAATTATTCATTACTTGCTTGTTTGTTAAACTTTTGGGAAGATAAAAAAATTGAACTTTTTTAATATCTTATCAATATCAATTATTCATTGCATGTCTTATTGAACAAACCATAATCATAAAAGTCCCCATTATTTGTTACCTCAAAATTGTTTGGGAAGATGAGAATTTTGAATTTTCTTATTATCTTGTTAACATCAATTGTTGAGTACATATTTCATTTTGAAAACCATAATCATAAACATCAAGTTTTGAAATCAGATTAAACAAAAAAAAATTAACATCCAATCCTTCAAAGATATAGTTATCTTTGAAGAATGTTTGCTTTACTTATGATGCTTTAGACAAAATTTGTCTTAATGAATTAAATGTGCTTTATGAGATACCTCTAGACCTCTTTTGATTAACCAAAAGTAGTTAGTGTTCTCACATATCAATCCAAATGAAAAATAAATAAAAATCCACATCAAGATCAATATCAATCCAAATGTAAAATAAATAAAAATCCACATCAAGATCAATATATATTGAACAACCAATATGAGAAGAATACCATTTGGGATAAATCTTGGGATGATTTAATTAACGAGGGGACTGGAAAAATTGGGGGTGCTCATCATTAAGTTGAACAGACAAAGGATTGAATTGCAGAAAACAGCATGCCAGTTGGTCGGTCCCATAGGCTATTCTTAGCCTCGCGGACATTAAAATATTTCCTTCCTTCCTTCCTATCAATATTAAATCTAACACAGCGGCCCTAAAAAAACACATTTCTAACAACGATATCTCTGAAAAAATTGATTTAAATAATATTTCATCATGAATGCGTCTTCTTATAAGATTCCTTGTTCAGCTCATTCTATCGAAGTGAAGAATAGATTCCAAAACACCCAACCAAAAGTGGATAAAAGGTTTTTAAACCTTTAAATTGAAAAAAAAAATCTTCGTACGACTGTCATCACATTATTGCCTACTCTAAGTATGTTACCTTGATACAATTTATACAGCCTAGACAATATACAAATAATATAGGGTCCGAAACTCAGCTTAAACAGCACCCAACAATAAACCAAATGAAGTCTATTCTATAACTCGGCAGGAAATATCCCTCTCCGGTCATTGCTATTTCCTAAAGCTACATTCGAAAGTCCAATACACAGACTCTGTTGTTTGAAAAACAAGCTGCAACTTTATCACCTTCTCTATTCCAGCGAACTTCAAAAATTCCACCACTTTCTCTGTATGTCTTGACAAGGCTTCCATCCTTCACAGACCATACATGCAAACACCCATCATACGACCCACTTGCCAGGTACTGCCCATTTGGACTGAAAGCAATTGAATATATAGGTTCACTGAATCAACAAGCATCGAGATACATTAACTCAAAGTTAATTAAGTCAATATGGTTATCTCTTCAGTCAAAATTTTAAACAGATTACTGACAAGGAATACAAATGTATTTACTATTATTGCAATATACAAAGCTAACTAATAGTCATACAATACCCAGTTCAGAGCAAACCCAAAAGTATATGCAATAATACTAACTAGCAAAGATCCATCTTAAACTCTGATATATGAAGCATCCAGAGAGAATTTTTTGGGGTGTAATTTTTTACTTGATGTGTAAAAAATATAAAATAAAAAAATCTACACCTCAAGAAATCGGATTCCTCATGGTGCTTGATAGTTCTGGGTTTCAGATGGATCTATGCTGGTTTTAATTTTTTTATTATGATCCAACATGTTATTCTTTTGTGTTATGGGTTATAGTTGCCATGTCAGCATTACCCACATTACATGACAACATCTACCCCATATTGAGTTGTAAAGAACCTCACTACCCTCAGTGCAAACATATGCCCATACTAACGTAAAATGAGAGTTTGACACGGGATACTGGGATTATTATAATACCACTTACATTTGAGTGAGAACTACAATAGCCAACAACAAACAACAAAGAATGAGATTCTTCTACCAAGTGCTACAAATAGTTCGAAAATTCAGAACATCTCAATGTCCAACTGTTCAGTTTCCAATAGATGAGAAAATCTAAAATACCAGGAAGGCTCGATTAACTAGCATCATTTCAGAGACAGATTGTCAGCATGGCAATATGTAAAATGATGGCATGAAAAAATAACGCAGATTACTGTAAATGCTACCTAGGTATGTACACTTAATAATCAAAACTAATACAAAAGAGGCGGATTGTAACTTCTAAAATATAAGTGTCCAAGACAGCACCCTAAAGGGCTGTCTACCTATATCCGCAACGAGGTCAGAAGCAGGCATTCATTTCCAAACTGCAGTGTGAAGACCCATACTTTGGTCCCTCTATCCAAATGAATCAAACATCTTATTCTATAATGGTAAAAATTTAAAAACCAACTACTCGAAATCACACAAGGCATACAATCTTAAGATCCAATCAAACCAACACACGGGATAGCTAAGAATGCTTAAGGTACACATCCGATAAATTTATTATGGAATATAGTTTAGATTCATAAGGTAAAAAGCAAAAGGACATGTTTGAAGCTTTTGAAGAGAAAGATAAATGCATGGTTTTCCCATGGAAAATTATTGCCACAACACAGCCCTCCATTTACTGACATGATCCCCATGTTAGTGATATCATATATCAAATCTATCTACGCTACCAGGAAATAATGGATGCATGCATATCAGGGTTTCTTTTTCTAAGGGAAGTCTGCATGCATATCAGGGTTTCTGCTTCTAAGGGAAATCAGGAGGGAAGAGGCAATGGGTAGGCAAGGAATATATGCATATACATGCATACATATATGTGTGTGTGTGTGAACATATGTGGCTGGTTAAAATTCCCCTGGGTGAGGCGCACTAGTCTACACCGATGAGTTTACAAGGGATACTATCCATGAATGTGGGGAAGCATCCCTTGGGATTCCCCATGAGGACTTCCTTGGAAAAGAATATAAGTGGACAAATCCATACATTTGCCAATCTGCCAGTCCATCCATCTAGCTGAAGTTTGAACCACTCTGACTGCATTTATAAAGATGGTATGTATGCACAATTTGAGTCTTTGGGGCCTGGCACACCAAATAGCCTAATATATTACATATAACTAATAGAGGGCCACTAGGCACAAAGATCGGTCTAGACTCCAACTATACGCAACAAACCATGAGTATATCTTAACTTTTACATATAGTATTCTATCATGTTGTCAATTATTTGATACTTGTTCACAGTGAATGTGTATAGTTTGGCTAGTATAGATTATGAAGCATAACCAAGCATGCATGCAAACAACTAAGCAAAGCCAGGTATTTCATGTACCTTATACAAATGTTTTTAGCCACAGTAATAATCATAGACAATAAAGGAGAAACTGATTTTGGGGTATAGGCTCTTTAATCTCTTTGGTCTTCCAACTTCTCCACACTAGGACTATAATCCAAATCCTCCACATAAATTAGAGTAAAATGTTCATCCAGATTTTCAAGTACTGAAAAAACTCAGAATGAGGAAAGTTCATAGTATACATCTAAAAGATATTTGGAATAAGATCAGACAGAAGATGAAAGCAGGAAACACCTTCTAAAGTAATAAGTTTCTGACATTTCCTTAACATATTTATGTATAGTGGTCAAAGACATCAATACAGCATTGCCATGGCTTTAGAGTTTAAAAAGAAAACAAGACCCCTCATAATGCAAGTGGCTTGCTTACCAGAGCATGTTATACACATGATAGTATGATACACAAGATAACTGCAGTCATATACAGTTGCTTTGGATGAAAACACAAGGATGTTGTCCAAATTTCCAAATTTTGGGTAAATTAGAGAAAATGCTCAGAACAAGAACAATTTCCGTGCACAGCAATGGAAATGAATTCAAATCATACACGAAAAGGTTAAACCCAGCAGATCAAAACTCTCTCTCACTCACTCACTCATGGACACACGCACACACATGCATGCACATGCACACACCTGCTTTGCTCTATCATTAATCATATATTTCATAAGATGCATATATTCATGACACACACCTTATGCCTTCATATTTGGGGTGCAACAAAAGTATCAGAAGATTTGGATTGTGGTTCCTTTTACTAGCATGACAGTCAAAAATCGATCGAAGTTCTCAAGCTCCCAATTAGGCTTCCACATAAAATTCAAAAGTAAATATAGTGACATCAGAAAAACTAAAATGTATCCCAATGTTAATGCTCTTTGCTAGACAAAAAGAAGTACAAATTTGATTTACGTACCTATGACTATTCAAGCTGAACAACTGGCTTCCTTGCTCAACTTCCCATAGTTTGATTGTTGAGTCAAATGATGCACTGAAATAAAGGTTTCATTAGAAACTATATGCATCTGAAATAAATAAGAGTAATAGTGTTGAAAGTATACTGACAAAAACTCATGTAATCAATGTTCTACACTCACTGAAAACTGTAGAGCAGAATTAAACATGGTAACATGCAATAATCAATGCAGCAAAATAAATTATAGTATCAACAAAGCTTATCATCTTGGATCATGTTACACCCTGAAAATGCAGGGGTCATTTTGCATTTTCATGGGTTTCTTCTCTCAGCAGCACAGCTGAAGATCTTTGGATGTCAGTGGCACTGAAAGGTTCCGGGGAGGTTTGCAGGTCATGCACCCTCTTCTATCTTGCCTAAGCATCATTCATCATCAAGAGGCAAGAACAAAGGTGTGGAGGAGTACAGTTGGCTTGATTGAGGATTTATAGGAGACATATTTCACCTTGAGGTTCATCTGGATACACTTTACACATACTTGGAGGCATGGTTACATGGTTTGCATTACCACCTGTGGCAATGTTGTTGGAGCACCCTATTCACAACATTAAAGGCCTGGGACAACATGGATAGACGATGTGAAAGTCTTAGAAGGTGAATACCCTACCACAGGAGATGTCCGATTCATGACTTATTGTGAGACAAAGGTCAGCCAAAACCCAAAGGGGAAAACACCCTACATTGCAGGAGGTCCAAATCATGACATATGGCAGGGAAAGATGCCAAAGGAGGAATGCCTTCTTATAGAGGTGACATGTGAAACTCAAATTGCATTGGCATGGTCAACAGTTAATGCTGAATGCCATCTTCAAGGAGGTGGGTAGGGCATGTTGAAGCAATAAGGGGTGAGAAAGACCATAGTTGAGGAACCTTTGAAGAGGACTTTTGGGGTAAAGAAACATTGTTCAAGGCAAGTTTCACATATTTGGAGGTGTGTTTCAACTTTGAGGAGAGATCTGGGGTGTGATTACTTTGTTCAAGGAATTTTCTAAATATTTGGAGAAAAGGGCTTTGCATGAGGAGATGCCATGTGGCATTTTTGACATGTTCAAACACTCAAAAGAAGAATAAATGCATGCTTTAAGAGGAGACCTCATGAAATAAAAAAGATGAAAAATCTCATGAAATATAAAAGATGTAAGCAGCAATGTGACCTATTGAAAGCATTTTATCCAGTTAAAAAGCAAAAAGTAAGTGAGAGCTTCACCTTAGGAGGATTCTAGGGCCTTCTAAAAAAATACTTTATTGGAAAGTTGTTAAAGGTGAAACACTATAAAAGGAGATTATTCCCATTTGTTAAAGGCATGGTTGGAATATTTGGAGTTTCCCCTCCAAGCTCTTAGATTAATATCTTGGGGAAGATTTGGAGTTTCCCCTCCAAGCACTTAGTCATCATAAACCACTACACAGTGATATTCTAGAACATTTAATACCATGGCTGAACACTGTGGAAACATCTGAACACTCTGGAAACATACATGGTCAGAATCTTGGGGAGTGTTACCGCTCAAAATAGCACCCTTGATCACGAGAGAAGCTAGTACCCAATTTCACCACAACCTAGCCTCTAAACACTTTAGGTCAACTCCTAAGACCAGGGGGGAATCCCTGATGTCAATGGTAGATCTTTGTAGTTGCTTAAACAACACACAAACACCTTTCCCAAGAAATCTCTCAGCAAAGATTAGTGTTGTATGGAGTCAAAACAATAAAGCATAAACAACAACACTAGGAGAGGGGAAGGAGTTATGATACTTTGTCACATATCCCAAGAAAGATAATTTCAATATGCTACCGCTGTTATAAGGTTGCGGCAGTTAAGATACTTCAGAAGACTTGATATAAATCAATCACAATGATGCCAACTTACCATATAATATGTACCTTGTATAGTAGGGCAAGGGGCAAGCCTCCAGAGGGTGAAGAGAAACACTAAATCAGATCTGGCATGTGCCCTAGAACAGCCCCCAAATAGAAGGTGGTCTTGCTTATTACGTTTCCCAACAGGTTCCCAACACCCTAGGGGTCAATCTAGGCCCAGAACCCTACTGTTTAGGCGTTCAAGCTTGGGTGAAATTATGAATATACTTATTGTACCTGCAATAACAAATCTGCAAAACAAAACCTTACTATTTAGCAAGCTCAGGTTACCGAGAATCTCACAATTTAACCATAAGATCAAAATGCCCCTGAAGATTCACCATCTATTTCCTAGGGCACACTTTTCTATTCAAACAAAAGTTCCAAATTCCAAGTATTTTTTAAGATATGAATTTTTTTAATTTTTAGGGTCTTTCCAATATTATTTTTAGTATTTTTACAATATATATACAACAGAATTTTGATAATAAAGAGAAGAGAAGAGATTATAACCTTAGGCCTCAACTCTAGGGTAATTAGAGATCGAGTTCAACGTCCCAACTCAATTTGGCTATTCAAGATTTACCAACTAGGGCAAAGGCTAGTAACCTGATGGGCTGATACTGGGTCGAAGTAGCCAAACCTTAATTAGGGAAAACAATAATCCCAAGGCCCACAGTGGAGAGCTCCTTCGAAAGGAAAGTCTCCTCAAAAAAGATTGACAAGATGCCAATAAAACCCTAATTTACCCTGCTTAAGGTGCAAAAGCAACATCAAAGAAGAAAATGGAGAGATCTTACCAACATCAACCAAGGAAAGAGAAAGAGAAAGAGTTTGTATGTCCTCCTAGCCACGAGTTATTACAACTATTCTTTGGATCAATCTTGCAAGATAGAAAACCCTAGAAAATCCACCATTCAACCTTCATCACACATAGAACTTGCCAAAGAGAGAGGTGTGCATCACTCAAGTGCTCCAGTATACCAAGATGAAAAGAAAGTACATGATTAGAACTCTTGTCTTGTTTCAAATGAATGCTAGGAGCCCCTATTTATAGGAGACTTTCTAGACTTATCTAACTTTAGAGCCTACCTTACTAAAAATAAAATAACTAAAAGTTAAGGTTTGTCACTCACAAGCTAGGGGCTAAACCACAAAAGACAAAAAATAATGATTAAATAGTGAAAATGGCTTCATCTTGATGGAAGTGATGAGTCGAGGGAGGACATTATGCCAACCCCAACAATGTCGAAGATCCCTCAACACCCTCCATTCTTAGCAAGGTAAGACTTCTTGAAAAATATGGCGTCATGATGAAGCATGCACATGTGAACCAAGAGGAAGGGTCATACAAGAAAAGGAACGTCCAAGTGGGCATAAATGAGGTGTGCTATATCGGGTATGACAACCCTTACATGTGCAATCACCTTCTACATAGCATAAACATGAGTGTGGCTAGGATCCCCTAAGCCATGTGTCCTAATGGGTCCATCCTGAGAAGCACCAGACACCAACCCAAGGCACAAATGGCCCAACATGACGAGGGACTTCTGCCCATCAAGGGGCAAACAACAATGCCACTAAGCCAACACTTCTTGGACTGAAAATGAAGAGGACCTGCCATGACCAAACCATGGGTCTTAATCCCAGCTAGGCCCACACTTTTACAAAAACAAGCCCAACCTTGGCCTTTTACAATGGAAAAAAACCCCTTTACTCTGGTATATCCTCAAAGGTACACTATAGACAATCTGGGGCATAATAGCAAGGCTCCAACTATGGTACATGTGCTCTTCTCGGAAGTGTATGAGAACCCCCTAGAATCTCCTGGAGCCTATAGACCTACATGTTGAATTATTGTAACTTTGAAGTGTATTTACTTATTATCCCTGATGTTCCTATCGGAAGAATCATTTGTATTTCATTATACCCCGATGTTCCTATCGGGAGAATTCCCAAGAGTCATGAGGAAAAAACCTCCGTTGTAAGTCGGGTCATTAGCACCCTAATTAATATAATATTAAGTTGTTTGTGTCCTCCTAGAGAAGTTGTCCCAGTCAATTTTAATGTGGCCAACTTGGTGGAGTGAATTGTCAAGTGAACGGAAGAATATAAATAGAAGTGAGGCTCTCCAAATTTCTACACACACACACTTGTGTAGCGCATAAGAGAGAGAGATAGTTGTAGCTGCAAGGAGGAGAAGGATCAGTCTAGGGTTTTATCTTTTATCTTTTGAACATCTATATTGAGGAAGCTTTTGCTGGGTTTTTCCCATTAGGGTTTTCCCAGGGTAAATATGTGTTGATCTTGTGATATTGTTTCTTTCAGTGATCCTGTCTATATACTTTTGTTATGAAATTGAAATTGAATGCTGATAATCTAGCTTACCATATGGAATCTTAACATGGTATGAGAGCTAACCTGAATAGGACAACTTTCATAAGGTGAAAAAGCCCTCTCTCTCTCCCCGACAAGAAATTAGGGTTTCGGGAAAATTTTGAGTTTTGAAGAACTGATTGCATGGAAAGTTGCGCCCTCCTAGAGCGCATCTTCTAAGCCTAGGATCGAAGTTTTTGGAGAAGCAGATCTCCCAAAAGTCTAACCCTAGTTTGACACTGCACCAGAAAATTGCAGAAATCTAGTGAACCAAAAAACTGCTAGAAGTTGCGGTGTTGAATCTCGCAAGTCAGATTTGAAAGGTGAAGACTTGAGATCTACAGAAACCAAGCACACCAGTCAACTCGCCTCAGTCAAGCGCATCTCCTGGTAAGATCAGTTTCTCATTTTCCAAATTTTCAATTTTTTGTAGTCTCCTGTCAAGATGGCCCCAAGCACCAAGCTTGAGGACAAGCTAGAAGGCATAGAGAATTATAGAGCATGGAAATACAGAATTGGTCTCATTCTCAAGGAGAATGATCTTGAGAAATATATCAAGGATGAAGTTGCAGAACCTGAAGAGGCTAAAGCTAAGGAGAAGCATAGAAAGGATCTGATTAGGGCACAAAGGATTATTGTTGACTCCATCAAGGATCACTTGATCTCTCAAGTGTCATCCAAGAAGACTCCAAAAGAAATGTATGATTCCCTAGCAAGAATGTACGAACGAAGAAACATCAACAGAAAGATGAATCTAAGAGCTCAATTGAAGAGCACCAAGATGAGTCATGGAGAATCCATCCAGGACTACTTCACAAGGGTCTCCTAGTTCAAGGAACAAGTAGAAGCCATTGGAGACAAACTTGATGAAGATGAATTGGTTA
The DNA here is from genome assembly GCA_001517045.1 of Pseudotsuga menziesii. Classification (NCBI taxonomy): domain Eukaryota; kingdom Viridiplantae; phylum Streptophyta; class Pinopsida; order Pinales; family Pinaceae; genus Pseudotsuga; species Pseudotsuga menziesii. The sequence continues at coordinate 419,646 of LPNX010520467.1, read as the reverse complement.
TGACTGCTCTCAATGGGCTCACTAGACCCTGGGAGTCATTCATCCAGATGATGTGTGCCAGGAAGGAAAGCATGAAGTTTGATGTTGTATGGGAAGATTGTATTCAAGAGGAGGCTAGAGTGGCAAATAGAGAAGCTCTACTGAAGGAGGATGATCAAGCCCTAGCCACCCATACCAAGAGAAGAAGAAGTCAACCCAACTTCAAGAAGGGAAACCACAAGGAGTCTCAACCTCCCAAAAGGTTCCAGAGAACAAGAGAAAGCCTCCCCAATAAGGACAAGTCCAACTTTCAATGTTTTCATTGTGATAAGATAGGACACATCGCCAAAAATTGTCCTTTGAAGAGACAAGAATACAAGAAGAGGAACAACAACAACAAAAGACATCATGCACATCTAGCTGAAGATGAGGATGAAGAAGAAGAAGAGGAAGGACCTCGAAGAAAGCAAGCAAGAAAAGAAGATGCAGAAGAGTATGTACTATAGTAGGAAATGACTATCAATATCCAATCAAAGGGATCGGTGAAGCAAGCTACAAGCTTGATTCAGGAAATCCCCTGAAGATGAAGGAAGTTTTATATGTACCAGGTCTAAAGAAGAATTTACTTTCTATCTCAGCTCTAGATAAGAAAGGATTCCGAGTTGCATTCATAGATGGCCAAGTACTCATGTGGCCCAAAGGAAAGTCAATTGAAGATGTAGTTGTCATTGGTGAAGAAGAAGGAGGCTTGTATAAACTCAAGGGACATTCAGAAACAGCCCTTGTTCATGAATCCACTAACCGTAGTGAACTGTGGCATAGAAGGCTTGCCCACATCAATTACAAAGCACTACCTCATGTGAACAAAGTAGTGACGGGATTACCAGACTTGAATATCAACCATGAAGGCATTTGCAAAGGATGTGCAAAATGGAAGAATATCAACAATCCATTTCCGAAGAGTGAAACAAAAACTAAAGGTACGTTAGAATTGATTCATTCAGATGTGTGTGGTCCAATGTCTTCCACATCTTTGAGTGGTTTTGAGTATTATATTACATTTATTGATGACTATTCAAGAACGACATGGATATACTTCTTGAAAGCAAAGAGCGAGGTGTTTATATGTACCATGTCTAAAGAAGAATTTACTTTCTATCTCAGCTCTAGATAAGAAAGGATTCTGAGTTGCATTCATAGATGGCCAAGTACTCATGTGGCCCAAAGGAAAGTCAATTGAAGATGTAGTTGTCATTGGTGAAGAAGAAGGAGGCTTGTATAAACTCAAGGGACATTTAGAAACAGCCCTTGTTCATGAATCCACTAACCATAGTGAACTGTGGCATAGAAGGCTTGCCCACATCAATTACAAAGCACTACCTCATGTGAACAAAGTAGTGACGGGATTACCAGACTTGAATATCAACCATGAAGGCATTTGCAAAGGATGTGCAAAATGGAAGAATATCAACAATCCATTTCCGAAGAGTCAAACAAAAACTAAAGGTACGTTAGAATTGATTCATTCAGATGTGTGTGGTCCAATGTCCTCCACATCTTTGAGTGGTTTTGAGTATTATATTACATTTATTGATGACTATTCAAGAAAGACATGGATATACTTCTTGAAAGAAAAGAGCGAGGTGTTTATATGTACCATGTCTAAAGAAGAATTTACTTTCTATCTCAGCTCTAGATAAGAAAGGATTCTGAGTTGCATTCATAGATGGCCAAGTACTCATGTGGCCCAAAGGAAAGTCAATTGAAGATGTAGTTGTCATTGGTGAAGAAGAAGGAGGCTTGTATAAACTCAAGGGGCATTCAGAAACTGCCCTTGTTCATGAATCCACTAAT
>LPNX010520467.1:312539-417482 GCA_001517045.1 Pseudotsuga menziesii | reverse complement strand
ATAGAGAATATTTCAGACAAAAGAATCAAGACACTCCGATCAGACAATGGCGGAGAATATACTTCAAAAGAGTTTGAAGCCTTTTGCAAAGATGCTGGAATCAAGAAGCAACTAACTACTCCCTACAATCCTCAACAAAATGGTGTTGCGGAAAGAAAAAACAGAACTATCATTGAGGCAGTGAAGACAATGATATATGATCAAGATCTTCCAATGCATCTATGGGCAGAAGCAACAAGAACTGTTGTCTATGTACAAAATAGAATATCTCACAGTGCTCTTGGATTCAAGACTCCAGAACAGATGTTCACGGAAAAGAAGCCTGAGGTAAGTCACCTCAAGATATTTGGTTGTCCAGTATATGTTCATATACCGAAAGAGAAAAGAACCAAGTTGGACCCTTTCGAGAAGAAGGGAATATTTGTTGGATACTGTGAAGTATCCAAGGCATTCAGAATTTACATTCCTGGATTCCATCACATGGAAATCAGTAGAGATGTAACATTCGATGAAGAAGCAGCTCTCAAGAGATCCAGAAAATGTCAACATGAAGAAGTTTATAAGGAAGATGCACCTCCCAGAAATGTAGAGGCTACATTCCTCCCTAACGATGCAACACCTGAAGATCATGATATGACAAAACCACAAGACCCCCCTACGATGGAAATATCACGAAAGAGAAAGCCTGCTTGGGCAAGAGAAATTATACAAGCAGAAAGATATGGAGCTCCTGATGGCTCCACAAGGATAGGAAAGAAGCCCAAGACATTTTCCAACTATGTAGCTTTGATGTGTGATCTTGTAGATCAAGAACCTACAAACTATGAAGAAGTTGTACAGAAGAAAGAATGGGGAGAAGCAATGACGGAAGAGTACCAATCAATAATGAAGAATGATGTCAGGGATATAGTTCCCAAACCAGAAGGCAAGAGTGTAGTATCCTCCAAATGGATCTACAAAATAAAACACGCAACTGACGGAAGTATAGAAAAGTACAACGCAAGATTTGTGGCTAGAGGTTTCTCTCAGAAAGAGGGAATTGATTATGAAGAAACATTTGCACCAGTAGCACGGTATACTTCGATTAGAGCTATCATGGCACTTGCATCCATGATGAAGTGGGACTTACACCAGATGGATGTGAAGACAACCTTCCTGAATGGTGTGATTGAAGAAGAAGTATACATAGAACAGCCACAAGGATTTGAAGTTGAAGATAGACGGACTCACGTATGCAAGCTGAAGAAGGCCCTGTACGGTTTGAATTTAGCTCCTAGAGCTTGGTATGGAAGGATAGATATTTTCCTGACGAGCTTAAGACTTTACCAAGAGTAAAGCCAATCCTAACCTTTACTTCAAGGTTATAGAAGATGAACCTGCTATTATTGTATGTGGATGGCCTATTTCTGACAAGGAATGAGAAACAGATTATGGAATGCAAGAAGAAGCTCTTTGAAGAATTTGAGATGAAAGACCTGGGTTAATGCATTATTTCCTAGGTCTGGAGGTATGGCAAAACTCAGAAGGAATCTTTCTCAATCAGGGAAAGTACGCAGTGGAAATATTGAAAAGATTTGATATGTTGGAATGTAAAGCCATGGCCACACCCATGGATACCAACCTAAAGTTGTTGGCCAATGAATCATCATAATTGGTGGATGTGACTCAATACAGATAGATTATTGGGTCATTGATGTATCTAACAAATACTAGACCAGACATTTGTTTTGCTGTGAACACCTTGGGTCAGTATCTAGTTCAACCTAGACGTGTTCACCTAATAGTTGCAAAACATGTGATGAGATATCTGAAAGGGACTATAGACTTTGGTCTATACTATGATGGAAACCATGATTACAGATTGTATGGCTATACAGATGCAGATTGGGTTGGAAGTGTCTCAGACAGAAGAAGCACATCAGGTGGATGTTATAGTCTGGGGTCTACTATGATTTCATGGTTTAGCAGGAAACAGTCTAGTGTTTCTCTTAGCACGACTGAAGCAGAATATATAGCAGCTTGCTCTGCTAGATGTGAAGCCATATGGATTCGGAAGCTAATGTCAGGTTTGTTCAACCTGGAGTTGGATACCACCATGATTCTATGTGATAACCAGAGTTGTATAAAGATGACGAAGAACCCAGTGTTCCACGATAGGTCGAAGCACATAGAAATCTGGTATTTCTACATTTCGAGATATGATGTAGAATGGAGCCACAAAGCTCCAGTATGTGAGTACCGATGAACAAGTTGGTGATGTGTTGACAAAGCCTCTGTCTCGAGTAAAGTTCAAATACCTTCGAGACAAGCTTGGTGTTGTTCAAAAAGACCTTCCCCGAAAGGGGGAGCAGTGATGTTGCAGTGGGAGTGTATCATCCCTGGACATTTGTCCTAAAGTGATCCGTAGACTTATGTCTTCGAGAAAGAAGAAGGATTGTATCATCCCTGAACATTTGTTCCAAAGTGATCCGGTGACTTCGGTCCTCGAAAATATGGTGGGGTTGTATCATCCCTGGACATTTGTTCTAAATTGTATCAGGTGGCTTCGGTCCTCGAGAATGTGGTGGGGTTGTATCATCCCTAAACATCTGTCCTAAACTGTATCAAGTGGCTTCAGTCCTCGAGAATGTGGTGGGGTTGTATCATCCTTGGACATCTGTCCTAAACTGTATCCGGTGGCTTCGGTCCTCGAGAATGTGGTGGGGTTGTATCATCCCTGGACATCTGTCCTAAACTGTATCCGGTGGCTTCGGTCCTCGAGAATGTGGTGGGGTTGTATCATCCCTGGACATCTATCCTAAACTGTATCCGGTGGCTTCGGTCCTCGAGAATGTGGTGGGGTTGTATCATCCCTAGACATTTGTCCTAAACTGTATCCGATGGCTTCGGTCCTCGAGAATGTGGTGGGGTTGTATCATCCCTGGACATTTGTCCTAAACTGTATCCGATGGCTTCGGTCCTCGAGAATGTGGTAGGATTGCATCATCCTTGAACTTAGTCCTAAAGTGATAGGGAATGATTATCTCGTAATTGTATCCAGTGACTTAGGTCGTAGAGAATGTGGTAGGATTGTATCATCCCTGGACTTAAATCCAAAAAGTGATCCGAAGACATTTGTCTTCGTATTGTGGATTGCAGGTTGTTGCTGATGATGATAATGTTACTGATCGAAAGATCAGAGTATGATGATGATGATGATGTTGCCCAAAGTATTGATGATGACGATGATGATGTTGTTGATCGAAAGATCAAAGTGTGATGATGATGTTACTCAGAGAATTGTTGTTAATGATGATGATGATCGAAAGGTCAAAGTATTATTGATGATGATGTTGTCGATTGATGAAGACCAAAGTGTTGATGATGATGTTGTCGATCAAAGTGTTGCTGCTACTGAAATTGAAGATGAAGACTATATGTCAAAGATGTTCAAAAAGCTTCCTATGATTTATAGATGTATCACCCTGATGATGTTGAAGATGATCTCTCTCCTTCTCCTTTTGTTGTTGTTGATGTTGTTGTAGAATACCCTTCTCACTAAGGGGGAGTGTTGAATTATTGTAACTTTGAAGTGTATTTACTTATTATCCCTGATGTTCCTATAGGGAGAATCATTTGTATTTCATTATACCTCAATGTTCCTATCGCGAGAATTACTAAGAGTCATGAGGAAAAACCCTCCATTGTAAGTCGGGTCATTAGCACCCTAATTAATATAATATTAAGTTGTTTGTGTCCTCCTAGAGAAGTCGGCCCAGTCAATTTCAGTGGGGCCGACTTGGTGGAGTGAATTGTCAAGTGAATGGAAGAATATAAATAGAAGTGGGGCTCTCCTCATTTNGTAGCGCATAAGAGAGAGAGATAGTTGTAGCTGCAAGGAGGAGAAGGATCAGTCTGGGGTTTTATCTTTTATCTTTTGATCATCTATATTGAGGAAGCTTTTGCTGGGGTTTTCCCATTAGGGTTTTCCCAGGGTAAATCTGTGTTGATCTTGTGATACTGTTTCTTTTAGTGATCTTGTCTATATGCTTTTGTTCTGAAATTGAAATTGAATGCTAATAATATAGCATATGGAATCTTAACACTACACACACATTTAACAACAACAAATGTCAAATGCAAGGGAGGCAGACAATTATGTCTTGCCTTTTTCAAATCAAAATGAAATGCAATCAACAAGTGCAACGCATGGGTAAAAGTAAATGTTGAAATCAAATGAAACTAAATCTCCGATGCAACCTACCTACTTACTTTACGCATGGTAAAACAGAAAAATAAATTAGGTCAAGTAAAATCATACCACCAATGAAGCCACCTTAACATGTCATTCATGCTAGAGCTTCTTCCTTTGTCTTTGCCAATATTCCAAAACAAAACCATGTCAATGATGAGTTGAGTAGATGTCATTACCTTCATAGAAATGGGGTTGGAACATTGGAAGAAATCACCAACCCAGATGCCTTTAAATTCCTACCAAGAAGATGGGCCCCTTTCACAATACCCCTCTATCCAAGCTTGGGCAGGGCTCAAGCACAAAGTGTCATCATCATAAACTTGTTCACTGATCTCTACTTGCTACCCCAAGTGACCCTTAAATCCAGCCAAGAACCCTGCATAGTGAGGCTGAAAAGATTTTGCCATGTTGTTCATAAACCTATGCATCTACTCCTCGTCATAAAAAATATGCCAATCCTCAGAGTAATTAGGAACTAAAGGTCTGAAAATTGCTCGTGTTATTCCTGATTCTAGAACAGCCTTGCAAAGGTAAAGAACATAAGCACATGTTGCTAGGGAATCAGCCAGTTGATTCTGAGCTCTAGGAAGCACTTGTAAAGATAAGGCGCTAAAATTCTCTGTGGTTAATCGCATTGCATCCATGTACCTTTTTAATCTTTGATTTTCACATGCAAACTTTCTTGCACCCACACCTGACTAAGATTTGACCCCGTCAAAGTTCATCACTCAAAACTAATCAACAACATTAGTGGTGAAGGTTGTACAGGACCCAATACCATTTTGAAAGCAAACTATTTTATTCTCTAGATATTTTGGGTCTTTTTCATGGTGTCTTATCATGGGCATTGGCTCTTCCACAAGAGGTTCTTCATCTTCTTGTTGTCCAAAACTTGCATCAATTCTTGAGAAGCATAGCTAAAAGAGTTGGTTGAGATCCACCCTAGGAGAGGGTAAGCCTAGTTGCTCAAAATCTAGAATAGAAACCCTCCATGTGTAATCTCATATCATCAATGTTTAACAAGTGCGTCAAAACCGATTCATAAGGATCCTCATCAAAAACTAGTTTTCCAAGATCTTCAAAATTTACACTTCCTTCATTAGATGACTCATATATGGGTCCTCCAACAAATTTCCAATAATCACATCCATATCATGGTCATCATGAGAAAAATGCAAGTCATCGTATCCATGGAAACCATCTTCAATAGCAAAGAGATCCTCAAACCTATCATCTCCAAAAAATTTATCTTCAAGGGCAAGAGAGAGGGGGAGGCTCACCAAAGGACAAGGAGAGGCATCAACAATACCTCCATCAACCATGTGTTTGGCATCCTCTCTTCAATTGATGATGATTCCTCGACAAGAGCTTCTTCATCATCTTCTTTGTCTTCATAGATTTCTTCAAGAAAAAATTCTGCACATTCTTCCAAATCTGTAACAATCTCCAACATGAGACCCTTAAGGCTTCTTGGGCATGTTCATCTTGATCAACTTGATGAGTTTTGTTATGGACCTCATCAAGGTTTTCCTCAAGGGCATGACCTTAAACCTGGTCTTCCTCCTTGAGCATAATCTTCATATATTCAACATAAGGCCTCCATTTTCCATGCTCTTCTGGGCACCAATATGTGCAAAATCTTTCACAACCAGTTTTGCTAGAGATGATATTTGTCCTTTACCAAGACCTTCAAACCAATTAGGTGCTTTTCCTTCCAAGGTGAGCACAAATGACCTCATAAAGACATCTCCATTCTTAATATGGTATTATGAAGTCAATACGAAGAAAACTTCAACATGGTCCATGGCATAATTATCATGATCACAAAAATTTGGACTAGAAAGCTTCGATAACTCATTTGGAAAACCTCGTATCTTTGAGAAATCAAGGGAAGCAAAATGCTCATCCAACCCTACAGGGGATGCCTTTTCTTTTTAACTTCTTCAAGGGGATCATCGAATATGAACATGAATATATCAATATGTGTGGAGTCGCCAAGATGAGCTCTTCTTAACTGACAAATATACTCACTCCTACACCCAACAATGTCATCAAAAGTTGAGCCTTCTATTTTGAAGTGCACTTATTTATTTATATTTTCTTCATTGCAATCGTCGTTGTAGCGAGGAAAAAACCCTGGCTACGTGCTAATGCACCTCCCTTCCGTCAAAGGGACCGAAGGATAGAGTTCAAATGGAAACAAAACTACAATAAACAAAGAACATTAGTAACAATAAACAAACAATGACGGCTATGCTAAAACTTAAAATAAACACAAGAAAATTATACCCTTTGTTTAAAATTGGGCCACCGTGCCCTAATCTTTGGATATGGTCCGCCTCTCCACAAGGCTGAAAGGTACGGAGGATGCCTCAACGTACGGGATGGGGGATGGCGTGGCTATCAAATGATGGTTGGATGGTGTGAGTATTTTGAGAAGAGTGGGTTCTCAACATACTCACTGATTTGAATAATGAGAAAAGGGCATAAGATCTTGTTGATGGGGACCTCCACCCTACTTTTATAATGATTCTTATGCCCTTTTCTCATTATTCAAATCAGTATGTTGAGAACCCACTCTTCTCAAAATACGCACACCATCCAACCATCATTTGATAGCCACGCCATACCCCATCCCGTTTGTTGAGGCATCCTCCGTACCTTTCATCCTTGTGGAGAGGCGGCCCATATCCAAAGATCAAGGCACAGTGGCCCAATTTCAAACAAAGGGTATAATTTTCTTGTGTTTATTTTAAGTTTTAGCATAGCCGTCATTGTTTGTTTATTGTTACTAACGTTCTTTGTTTATTGTAGTTTTGTTTCCATTTGAACTCTACCTTTCGGTCCCTTTGACGGAAGGGAGGTGCAATAGCACGTAGCCAGGGTTTTTTCCTGGCTACAACCGTATACGACCTACAAAGTTAGTCCTTAATAATAATCTCATCAAAGTACAAAACAAACACTTACCTCAACTTTCTTACCAAATTTATCGTTCTTACTAGGCAAATGAAACTTTGACCTAAGCAACACGTCCCAACTGTCATGCAACAATCTTCAAGCACCTTGGAAACAACGCCAAAAATGCCATCGCTCAAAATAATATCCTTGATCAAGGTCACATATCCAAGTGAAACGAGTGGGAAGCACGAGAGAAGCTAGTGTGCCCAATGTCACCACTACCTAGCCTCTTAACCTTTAGGTCAACTCCTAAGACCAAGGGGGATTCTTGATGTCGAAGGTAGATATATGCAATTGCTTAAACAACACATAAACACCTTTCCCAAGAAACCTCTCAACAAAGATCAATGCCATATGGAGTCAAAACAACGAAGCATATGCCATAAACAACACTAAAAGAGGGGTAGGAGTTATGACACTTTGTTATGTACCCCAAAAAAGATAATTTCAATATGCTACTGTTGTTATAAGGTTGCAGCAATTAAGATACCTCAGAAAACTTGATATAAATCAATCAAAATGATGCCAACTTACCATATGATATCTACCTTGTACAGTAGGGAAAGGGCAAGCCTCCGGAGGGTGAAAAGAAACACTAAATCAGATCTGATATGTTCCCTAGAACAGCCCACAAACATATTGTGGTCCCGTTTATCACGTTTCCCAATAGGTTCCCAACCCCCCAAGGGTCAATCTAGGCCCAAAACCTTGCTTTTTAGGCCTTCAAACTTGGCTGAAATGATGAATATACCTGTTGTACCTACAATAACATATCTACAAAACAAAACCCTAGCAAGCTCAAGTTACCAAGAATCTCACAATTTAACCATAGGATTAAAACACCCCTAAAGATTCACCATCAAATTGCCTAGGGCACACTTTTTTATCCGAACAGAAGTTCCAAATTCCAAGTATTTTTTGAAATATGAATTTTCTAATTTTCAAGGTTTTTCTAATATCATAATTTTTTGTATTTTTACAATACATATACAACAAAATTTTGATAAAAAAGAGAAAAGGGGTTATGACCTTAGTCCTCAACCCTAGGGTAGTTAGAGATCGAATTCAACATCCCTCTACTCAATTTGGCTATTCAAGATTTACCAACTAGGGCCAAGGCTAGTAACCTCATACTAGGTCCAAGTAGCCAAGCCCTAATTAGGGCAAACAATGAATCCCAAGGCCCACAATGGAGAGCTCCTTCACGAGGAAAGTCTCCTCAGACAAGACTGACAAGACACCAATAAAACCCTAATTTACCTTGCTTAAGGTGCAAAAGCAACGTCAAACAAGAAAATAGAGAGATCTACCAACATCAACCAAGGAAAGAGCAAGAGAAAGTGGTCTTAGGTCCTCCTTAGCCACGAGTTATTGCAACTATTATTTGGATGAATCTTGCAAGGTAGCAAACCCTAGAAAATCCACCATTCAACCTTCATCACACATAAAACTTGCCAAAGAGAGAGGTGTGTATCACTCAAGTGCTCCAATATACCAAGATGAAAAGAAAAAAGTACATAATCAAAACCTCTTGTCTTGTTTCAAATGAATGCTAGGAGCTTTTATTAATATGAGGCTTCTTAAACTTATCTAACTTTAGAGCCTGCCTTACTAAAAAGTACAATAACTAAAAGTTAGGATTTGTCCCCCACAAGCCGGAACTAAAACACTAAAGACTAAAAATAATGATAATATAGTGAAAATGGCTTCATCTAAAAGAAGTGATGAGTCGAGGGAGGACGTCATGCACCAACTAACCGCAACAATGTAGAATATCCTTCAACACCCTCCCCCCTTAGCATGGTAAGGCGTCTTGAAGATGATGTCATGATGAAGTGTGCACATGTGAACCAAGAGGAGGGGTCATACAATAAAAGGAAGGTCCAAGAGAGGCATAAATGAGATGTGCTAAATCGGGTATGACAATACTTACACGTGCAATTACCTTTTACATAGCATCAACATGTGTGGATAGGAGCCCCTAAGCCATGTGCCTTAATGGGTCCATCCCAAGAAGCACCAAACACCAACCTAGGGTTAAAATGGCTCAACATGACAAGGGACTTCTACACATCAAGGGGCAGTCAGCAAAGTGCTAACCCAACACTACTTGGATTGAAAACCAAGAGGACCTACCATGACCAAACCATGGGTCTTGAGCCCAGTCTTGAGCCCAGCTAGACCAACACTTTTACAAAAACAAGCCTAGACTTTGCATTTTACAATGGCAAAAGACCCCTTTACTTTGGTATATCCTGAAAGGCAAGTTGCAGACAATCCGGGGCATAACAAGGAGGATTTGAAAGACGAGTTCAATGTGAGGTTTATCCATTGCTTTATTTTGTCATAAATGGTTAGGGGTTTTGCAAGAATTGTCATCATTTTGCTACTAGAATGATCTTAGTATAAGGGAAACTTTGTCACAAAATAATAGGTTTTGGTTGAGGTTGTTAGACCTGTTAAAGTATTGTAACTTCGGAAGATATTCTATTGCACTTTTGTTGTATTCTCCTTCGGAGATGTTATTCCTCCATTCGAAGATGTCCTTAATGTAATTGGTCATGTAAAAGTCATGAAGTAAACCCTCTGTTGTAAGTCGGGGCAATAGTACCCACAAAGTAATATATAAAATGAAGTTTGAGTCTCCCAAGGTAGGTCAGCCCTAATTAGGGAACCTGGCCAACCTAGTTAATTATTTGAGGCACTCACCTAATGAATATAAATAGGTGAGGCGCCTCTCTCATTCTCATAGATCTTACACTCAAGTATTGCGCTGGAGAGAGAGAGAGAGAGAGAAAGAGTCTGTTGTGGAAGATGAGCAACTATTCTTGTTGCTGGGGTTTTACACTGTCTTGGTCGAATTCTATACTGAGGAAGTTTTGCGGGGTTTTCTCCCTTGTGGTTTCCCCAAGGAAAATCTTTTGTGTTCTCTTGTGTTGTTGCATTTGTCTTTCTTTTAGTGATCCTTTGATTATGGTTATGATGTTATGATGCTAAATGTTTTAGATCTTGTCTAACCATTAAAAATCTAACAAGACCCACCCAAATCCTTGACGTAATTTTAAATTATTGAAGGATTTTGTTGTTGTCATTTCTGTTGTTCTAAAAGGATTGTTTCTGCACATTATTCTTGACTATAATTTCATGGTTGTGATGGTGTGTATTGTTTAAGGGCTCACACTTTATTATTGCATAATCTGAAAATTTGTTTTGAACTAATTATGGTACTTCCTCTTTGATGGCTTAATTGCATCATCTACATTAAGATTCAAACACTCTTGTTCTTTCATTTTGGCTCCCTGACCCAAGAAGATAGGCAATGTTCTTGGTGAATTCCACCATCCATTTTATTTTAAAGAAAAGCTTAAACAATCGTTTATAGGGTCTCCCCCCTTGTGCCAGAAAAGAAAAACCTAAAGTGAGAGAAAGCATCGTTGTGGTGACATTGGGCAATCTTCTAACCCAAGTAGATAGGAACTTTTCTTGATCAATTCCACCATCCATTTTATTTTAAAGAAAACCTTAAACCAATCATCTATAGGGTTTCCCCCTTGTGCCATAAAAGAATCGACCTAAAGTGAAAGAAAGCATCAATGTGGTGACATTAGGAAACCTTCCTAAATGCCCCTAGGGTTGCACGTTGTTAAGTAACTTTGTAACATTTAAAGTGTAGGTTTGGGAGGTAATGAATTGGCATCGTTGCCGAAGGCAAAGTCCAATTGTCAAGATGTAGTAGGTTTGCCATAGTGATTTAGTGAGAGAATTTCATTTAAGATCTTTTCTCATATGGCAATTCCATGAAGGAACAAAGCCTTGTTTCAAAAAATCTTGAAGTGACATGTTTGTAGAGGTAAGGGCATCCAGTAGAGTTTGAAAAAATTTGCAGAATCACTTGGAAATTCCACTAATATGGGAAAAAGGTATGATTGTAGTATGTTTTAAATTTCATATCAGTTTTTCATGTCAAAGATGATGAGGTGAAGAGACATAGCAATAACCCTAGAAGAGTTGGATGTTGTGGGGTTTAGCCTTTTGGATTTCTTAGATCTTCTTAGATATCCAAAGAAGCTCCCTCCTCTAAAGTTGTTAAAACATGTTTTGAAGTTCCATGGGAAACCTCGTTTCATTGCACATGATACATCTCTCACTTAGTTTAGTTTAGATCTATATGTTGTCTGAGAATGTCATGATGAAAGCATTTATAATTACCTTGGAAGGTGATGCATTAGAATGGTTTTATGATTGTATTCCAAGGGACATATCTTCACTTGCATGTTTAATCAAAGCATTTCACAAACGTTGGGATTGTAGCTATGAAAAAGAACATTGGGTTGAAGATCTAGTTGATGAACCACATGATGCGCGTGAAGTGCTTGATGCTTGCCATGAAAAGTGATACAAGGCCTTAAGATTTTATTGCATATTAACCCTATAGAGACATTAGTGGCTGAAATAGAGGAAATGGTTGATGCATGGAAGGGCCCTTGTTGTTTTCCTAAAGAGGGATTCTATAAATCAGCTAAGATGCAATGAGGACATAAGTACCAAGAGGATTTCTTAGTAAATAACCAACCCAATCCATCATCGAAACTTAGGTCCATCAATACATGAACGATAAGTGCAGTTAAAAAGGCCTTGAAGACCATGTTGTAGCACCTCATATAGAAGATCTCAATCGTGAAAGTTGTTGTGAAGATTCTATTGAAGTGAATGTACTTCATCTTGTTCCAAGAAAAGCATCTTGTCTAACATTCCTCCCCTCAATCACAAGTCTGAACAATTATACCACTAAGGCAACAATAACTAGTGTATAGTTTGGTATCATCTTCAATTTTCAATCTTAAACTTTTGGATTGAGCTTTGATGAAGATATGGCTAAAAAATCACCCAATCTGGATGTTGAATGGTTCATTTGAAATAAAATTTGAAAGAAAGCAAAAATCCTGGAAGTGAACAACTACCATGTCTGAACATTCCCTTGCTAATTGGTGAACAAATAGAATCACCATTCTGTTATTGCAGTCATCTCTCCAAATTCATGTTCTTGTAAAGAGCTTTGCCCGTTGCCTCAGCTCTACTACCAGATATTTGGTAAATCCATGTAAGAGCTACAACTCCACAGGCCTGAGGCCCCTTGAGCAGTGTCAAAAGTATCTAGTTATTGCACTCAAAAAATGGGAAAAGGGCAACAAGATCTGCTACTTCAATACCAAATCTACTAGATATATTTTGGAAGAATTGTAAAAATATTTATGCATATACTTCATTCTCAATGACGAAATTAACTAAACTGAACATATCTCACCTCTAACCATTTTTTTGAGTTATAAAAAGGTGATTTGTGTAGATCTATGATCCACACCTCTGTTGCACCACCCCGATATGTTTGAGCTTGGCTCCATAATGTTGACCAACTGAAGTTCTTGACCCAAACTCAACAACACTCCACCATTTGTTTACACACCTTGGCCTTCCAAGACATGGCCAATCAAAATGATGTCAAAGAAATGTTGCAATTGCATAGTCACACATCTCATAATTGTTGCTCACACAAGTCTACGTTATGACTGACATACCTATGCTATTCCTCACTCAAATTTACTACAACAATAAAAAAATCTATTTGCATGACAAAATAAATTTACCTAACCTAATGGCATTATAAATCAAGCTGATAACGACGTTGTTTTTACCACTTCATTGTAGATCTGTGTTCACTCATCATAAAGACTGCATATTCTTTACTTCACACTCAACTTAGCACCATCATCTTAGCATGGATTACAATATGAAACCTCTCAGGGAAAAACAACCAAGGGCTCACATTCAACTCAACACTTCTCATAATAAACCTCTCATGGATGACTAGCATGAGATACCAGGCTCTTAAGACTAAAGAGGCTTTGATACCATGTTAAAATATAGAGCAAGCACAACATGGGCCAATAACTTGGCAAAAAAAGGCTTTAAGCCATATTCAACACAATTGTATTTCATCCAATGATATCAATACATAGTACATGATCATCAATAGATAAAGATTCCACCTAATCAAGGATAAGGATGACAACTTAAAGATCTTGGACTTTGTGATTGTCTAGGGACTCGGAGTCTAACATTTCCTTTTCAAATTTTTTAACACAATAATAAAATTGTTGAAGAGTTGAAAGGGAAAGATCTTGTAGAAAAACCTTTGGAGGTTGAAGAAATCATAGGTAGTTCCACTACCTCTTGTGATGAAAAACATGGCAGCCAAGAGGATGATGGTGTAGGCACTATTTTTGTGTTTGGGAAACATATATGGAATGTGGATTGTTGGTTTTGATATCACGAATCTTGTAATTCCCCCGTGATGTGATCCTATTCAAGACGGCAGAGGAAAGGCAACCAAAGTCGTGACCTCCGATATCCAAGACCTCCGAACGAACTCAGATGTCACACTAGTCAAGGATATCGACACTTCAGACTCAGTGAAAACACAGAGCCCAAGGGGCGTCCCTATGACCAAGAAACCCTAAAACAAGGAAAATGAATGAATAGTCGAGGGAAACTTGGGGGAATCTCTTAGTAGGATGGTTAATTAGATTTTAGAATGATTACCAAGAGATTTCGAGCATCCAGGTGAAAAGCCCCAAATTTACCCTAGGGTTTATACAGAAAAATTGGGATCTAGGGCAAAATGGTGAAATTAAGTAAAATTGGACACCCGAATAATTTTGTTGGATTTAAAATTAAGCAAATAAAGCTGAAACCAATCATACCCAATTTGTTGTTTGTGAAATACCCACTTCCCCCAAGGGGGGACATTTTTCCCTAAGTAGGAGGCCAATGCTTTGGATGGGCAAATGGAGTTTGATTGTGATGAAACTTTAAACTTAAGGTTTTTATGTTAATTCCAATGTGGGTTTTAAATTTATAGCTCGCCCCAAGCTAGAACCTATGGATGTACGAAATGAAGGTTTTAATATAATAAAGAGATTAGCAATTGCATATACAGAAAATAAAAGAAGAGAAACTTACCTGCGAGACACACCTGGATCTTGCAGATGAACTGAGAAATGATGAAGAATGCCACTTTCCCATCGAAATGAACTTTGTTATCACCAACCTTGTAGCTGCCTGTGCAAGATGGATCCAAGATGGATGGTAGAGGGACAAGCAACTAAGGAGGTGGAACCCAAACTGCCTAGACTCCCAAAGAGATGGTTGTCAGGCCAATCAAGGCAGCCTTCGCTTTATGTTGTCCGAGTCCAAGACAACAAATGGGGGAGACCCAGATCTGCTCCCGATAAGAGAGATCAAACCTAGACACCAAATCAGATCAAAATAAACTTTGAGGTACGTAAGGTGTAAGGTGTTCAGAAACTCTAGATCTACAGCAGGATTTAGTAGAGATGGATAAATACTTCAACAGTATATTGGCTAATCCAAAACAGTAATAGGATGACCTTTTGGGGAAATGGTTATATATAGGGTTTTGGTACTAGCAACTAAAGAAGATGATCTCTGCCTTGGGAAGCATAACCGAGGCAGGATGGGCAGGAAAATAGTCAGGACTATCTAGTTCCTGGCTGACAGACTCAATGAAGAAGGTGAACAGATGTGATTATCTGAGTCATCAAGGAACAACCAAATTTCAGGGGGAAGAGGTCAATTCAGGGCTAGCGCTAAGGATGGGAGATCAGTGCCTTTCGTGCATTGGGCAATGGAGTCAGCATACACCCAGCGTTGAGGTGAACCCACCTAGGGTAGACCTTGATCTGTGGACCTAGATAAGTGTTTTGGTCCGGATGGCTCAATTGAGGCAGGAATTCAGTCAAGGAAGGCTAGCGCAAGAGTTGGATGAGACAGATCTGTTGATCTGAGGCCACCAACAGACAACCAGCTCAACGTTGAAGAAGAAAAGGGATCAAGAGGTCCCGATCTACACACTAGGTTCAGAGAAATTCAAAAAAAGTCAGATCCAGGAAAAGTCAAAGTTGATGAATGAGGCTAAGAGGATGGAAAAACTGATTTCTTCAAATCTAGGGCAAGCAGGCTGGATCTAGCTCAGCGATAGGGGTGTTCTAGAGTGCTTAGGACCTGCTCTATCAGCATATCCTATCAGATTTCAGAAACAGTAAATTCCGTAAAGGTCCAGTTTTTCAGTGATGGTGCTAGGGTTGTTTTCAGTCTAAAATTCAGATCTAGGTCACACTGTCATGAATCTGGACAGCATTGGGGGTGATTTGGAATGTGTGAGACCCGATCTATCAATCTATGAAGTCAAAAATCAGAAAAAATCAAAACCCTAGCAGGTCAAATTTTCAATGGGGGCGCTATACAGTTTTCAGACAATATTTTAGATCTAGGTCAAACCAGCAGGAATTTGACCATCGTTGCAGTAGATTCAGTGAGGGGGAGGCACGATTTATGAAACCCAGCAATGGTTTGGCCAAAGATCGGACAGTTCCCAGATTTAGTACTTTTAGGGTTTTTTCAATATTTTAAGGATTTTCATAAAAATGGAAGCAAAACAGGTACAATCGATTGAGATCTGCTAAGAGAAGAGAATTACCTGTTAGATCGTACCTGGAAATGCTTGTAGAAGCCTTAACAGCGATGATCCTTGCTATCCCAATCAATTCTGGAAGATCCACATGATTTCTATGACGGATGTAAGCCCCAAGCCACCAATGCGCCCCCTATCCTGCATGAGCAAACGTCAACAATATCGGATTTGCTAAGACAAGATAAAGAAACCAAATGCTATAGGAAAGTAAAAAGAAGTAATCATAGATCACAATGACACTAATGAAAACTCCCTGATCCAAGACGAAGATAACCGAACGAGTTGAGGTCCCCCTGCAAAAACGCTCTAGCCAAAACACCCTCCTATAGACAAGACAATGATAGCAGAAAAAATATAGATCTCACATGAATTTCCACAATGCTAAGAAGCAGAAGACTATCCAATTCACCATTTGAGAACATCAGATGCAAAGCAGATCCAGAAAATATCCACGGAAAAATCTTTCTATTATTCAAATCCAGGAGCCAAAGACCCCTTACAAATGAGAAGCTCTCTCCTTTAAATAGAAATGAGAGAACCACAATCATAATCGAATCGGAGTGGCTAAGATTAAAAGATAAAATATTCTAATCAATGGTTGAGATGAGCTCAACATACAATACATGGATCAATATAACCATAAAGTACCACAGTGGACTAAATCACCCATAAAGAGGGTACCCCACTCAACAAGAAATAAATGGAGCACATGGTGGGTCCATGGAGTGTTAACTAACTCCCTATGGGAGCCCCATGGCACAACAAAATAATATAACATTTTAATTCTTTGACTTTGTGCCTCCTTGAGGAAATCGTGAGCCTCCCAAAAGCTCCAGAAAATAATATAAAATGCCCAAAAACTAGGTGTGGGCCCAATCAGGTGTTGCAACTGCTGGAGAAGGTGCGGAGGACATAACTCTCATCATCATGACTCATCCCATGTCATTTCCTTGCCTCAGTAGCCCAAATCGATTTCTTCAATAGCCATTTAATCATTTTTTAATCTGCCTCGGGAAATGTGAGCCTGCCAAAACAGCCTCCTAGGTTGCCTGCATTGTCAAACGGAGCCCACCAGGCTCTTTGGGATGGGGGTACTATGGTACAAACAAGTGGCTGCACCCCCTATGTCCATACAACGCCCTAGGAGATCCAAATAAAACATCTCCCTGCTCAGACACATCATCCTGTGAGGCAAAACTGCATCAGAAAGGTAAAATGAGCATGATCATTTCTGCAAGTGCCCGAAACTGAAAATAAACTGTCTCATTAGACTCAGAGAGTCCAAATCCATCTAGGGTGTATACTCATACCCCTCTTAGGTCTCTACCTGATCATCAACCATATCCAATAGACAATATAACCATCTGTAAATGATCAGATACCAATAATATAACTCAGACTATCATCCATCTGCTGCAAGTGTTATAAGGCTAAGACATGCTCTACAACTCATTTAAGCAATAATCACAACAAGTAGCAGTCATTTCACTGGCGATGTATCAACCAAATACACATATAGGGTTGATTTATTATTACTCAGACTAGACTTTCAGAGCTATACTTACTTCATAGTTGTAGTCAATTTGCTAGTGACGGGTGAAGGATGAAATTTACAAGGCTAGGGCAAAGGATGACTTCCTACTTAACATCATGACACTTTGGATATGAAAAGGAAAAACTCACTAAAACCAATGCCGGACAAACAACAACACAAGGAATGGCAGTGCCTCACAAATGGTTGAGTTGTTTAAGGAGTGCTTATTCAACTTAGGCATCATGACTACATCAAGTTTGATCCAATTTCATTAGGATCATCAATTTTATTTCCATGGCCCTTTTTGGCCTATATGACCCTTTGGGACTTCACCAGTGCTTAAAAACACAGCTAATCGCAGCTTTCATCCGGGACATTCTTAAATTTATAAGGTCAGCAATATTTGGATATAGCATATATATTTAACCATTGCTTTTTTGGACCTTTTCTTATACCCTTCAAGGGGTATCTTAGCATTTCATTGCTCTTGCCCTTTTTCACATATGTTAAGAAACACAGCTTTAGCATTTTCATTTTCCATGGGCGCATACAAACATTTCCAATATAAGTAGTACATGAGCTTTATATTTTAGCCAACAACATCTCAAGTGACTAGGGGAAGTTCTGCACAGTGCCAAACATTGAGACAACCGATCAGAATGATTTAGGCATACAATCCAACTCACCAAAGGCAAGTTCTGTCACCAACTCAGAGCCAAGACACAATATAGATAGGGAGGTTTGTCCAACAAAGGTTCTAGCGGGGGGAAAAGATCCTCCATGCCATAAGTCAAGAAGTCAGTCGGGTTGAAAACAAAACTGGAAGGTAATGGATGGGTGGAGACAGTGAAAGGTGAAGCCAACACTAGCAAACCAAAACAATGGTGGAAATGACTACCTCTATTCTCTCTAAGGAGGGTAAAACTAATGAGTATAGATCATGAACTTCAAAGGTCAGAGTAGGGACATCAATACATAATACAAACACATCCAAGTCCAAATAATTATGACCGCCAGATCATGACACTACATGTTAATAAATGTCAGAAAGATGAGTATAAAAGCAAATGATAACCATAACACAATATAATAAAAGCCGAGTCATAATCATGCATATAATCCATCTGAACCATCATCTGTCCAATGAGAAAGTACTGATATAAATCTGGGCATCAATAACTGCTCTGTAAATGACTAAATGGCTACATCAGTACTCAAATCTGAGTGTCCAGAGACTCAGTCCTGACATGGGAGAGTACAATAGTCCACAAATAAAATAATGATCCATCAAAACAACTCATCTCAACATCTCATATGTAAGAGATCTGGCTGAAAAAATGTATTGTATCTGAAAAATAGAATATGGTAGTCCGACTACTATATATGTGATAACAAACTTTTCTGAAGAAGATCTTGTTGTTAGTTTACCACAACCAATCACCCTAGTGCCTCCAACAATCTGCCAGATCAGAGAAAAATCAACCACTCAGACAAACAAACAAGATCAGCAGAATATGGAGAAGAAAGAGAATAAAAAATCATAAAGAACAAGATACTCCCTGTTTCGAACACCCAGGAGCCGAGACGAAGGTGAGTTGCCCCACAAAAAGGCCCTCTCTCTCTCCTAGCACGCCTCCCTTTCCTGCAGATGAGATGGATAAAGAAGAAATGCAAGATGTATCCCGAATAAAGCTCAGTATAGAAGAGTAGCAATGCCAATCATTAGATCATCAAACCATCCACAAGATACAGAAAAATAATCCCAGACAAAAATCTCTTCATTAAAATTCTGGTGCCAAAGCTCATCCATTACAATGGGGGGGGTTACCTCACTTAAATAGTTTTAGAGAGGCATAAACCCTAACTTTCTTTTTCATCCAACGGTTGAGATTATAACATCATCAACGGTGGAGATCAACAATACATAAATGATCACTGGATCAAAATGACTAAGTCAAAGACGGGACGCACTTTGCTCAAGGATGCCTACCCTAAGTCAAAGTCACAATATAACATAAATTGTGACATGATAGTACATAGGAGGGGGTTGCTAGGGGCTTAATTCACCCTAGGCCCCTTTTAAAAATTCAAACCATATAATATAACATTGAAATACATCATTATCCATGAGAGGGGGCACCCCTTGGGGGGTTTTCCTCGCTGGCAGAGCCATAAATAAAATAATCCGGACGTTTGTTGACTGTAAACTACTGAAGGACTGTCCGAGATGCCGAGACACATCATCTGTCAAAATTACAAGCCATTTCATTGACTCAGGAGGTCAAATTGATTTTTTCAGTGATTTCTCTAGTTCATTTTTTGTTGGTACAACCTCTGGAAAGTAATAAATCTACCATAACTCTATCCAGGGTGCAAACTAAGGCAAACTGACTGCTCTGGATGATCTGGAGACATATAAGAATGGTATAAGTGACTACTCATACCCCCTGGAACACTGCACTGCTCTAGGAGAACCCAACATATTGCCATCTATAATAAAATTTGATCATTTGGCCAATAATAAAGTGATAATAATCACTTTTCAGGAGAACTGGGGCCAAACTCTCAAAACTGAAACCGCAGTATTGGTCTTGGAGATGTCTGGAACAAATATAGACCATGTTGTATTTTAAGCCACTGCCTTGGGAACCGTGTTTGACTTTGGTCAACTAGGTTGACCAGGTCAAAGTAACCAAACTGAAGGTGAGAAACTGTATCCATATGATCCTGTAGGCATCCAAGGTAAGAAATGCTCCAATAATGTATATCTAAAACAAGCATAAATCAGTTATTCATAATCATGGTGACAGATAATAATAATAATAATAATAATAAGATGTACCTATGCTTCTAAGAAATCTTGGAATTTTCTGGAAGTCTCATTGTCCATGCCATACTTACAAAGTGTAAACAATGTGCCATAGATGGGTGAGGATGGAAGAACAAGGTTTAGGCAAAGGGAAATGACTTTCAACCGACCTTAACTCGATGATCTATCTAAATGTTGCATAATACACTCTACCAACGTGACATATGTATGACAAATAGCAATGGGGGAAGGAGGTGTCTCACAAATGGATAAAGTACTTGGATATGTTTCCCTTAGAGTCTAACAAGTTTTCTTTTGCACTTTAGTTGCAACATAGGTCAACCTTCAAAGGCGGGTGCCCTGGAAACCTTCTGGGCTCCAGTACTGACAATGACCCAGCCTTTGCAAGCTAGTCTCACCCTCATGCCCTGTGGAGGCACATGAGTCGAACACTATACAAGGAGTGAGTGCTCATCTTTGACCATCAACCCTTTCAAATCACTTTACATTTCATAACATAATAGCCAGCCTACAAGAGCAGGTGCCCTGGAAACCATTCTGGGCTCCAGTAAATGACTAAGGCCTAGCCCCCCTGCCAACGAGCGTCCATAGCTCCGACGGGTTTTCCTCTCCCTATCGCGCCTATGGAGGGAAGAATGAGCCTTACATTATACAAGGAATGAGTGTTCAAACTCTTGGCCACTGACTACTTTTAAATATTTAACGTTTGCATCCTTTAGATATAGCTTTTATGCATTCCGATGCTTTAGTGTTTAGCAACATTGTTATGGTCGAGCACTTGTTTCAGAACTACCCTATGAACCTAGCCACGCTGGACAAGTCACTTACTTTATAGCTAGAGTCACAAAGCAACATGGAGTCTATCATACATAGGGATCACAACGGGGAAAAGGATCTTCAATCTCACAAGTCTCAATCAGTCTAAGCCATGGGACAAAATCATGGTGGATGAACTGGATGGACGGGGACAAATGACATGGAACCACCCTAGCACCAAGGTTTACAATTTGTACAAGCATGGCATAAGCAACAGTCTTCAAATCAAACTCCTTAATTAATCATAACACAGGTTAAAGCACAATAGATATAAACATAGGTCACCATAATCATCCTAACATGATAAGAATATGCATCTGACATACATCATAGAGCAAAGTCAAACCAAGGAGGTGTATACCTAATCTCACCAAATATACCTGTCTTTCCATCTGATAAGTCTCTCTATAATTGTGTGTACCAACTCTGATTGTTGCCCTGCTACAATGAACTAGATGATCACCAAAAGCATCTCAATGGACTCTTGAATCTCAGTCGTGGCAAGGAAAATCTGATGAACAAGGCTCTGAAGCTATAAAGATCCATGTTGATAACCCATGTAAAAAGTAACCCGGAATAGAATAAGAGACAAGTGTGCATGCTGCATCATGGAATCCCGGCTACAAATGTATATGTGATAACATCTAGCTCCAACTGGGACAAGTGCTCTAATGAAGAGAGTGCTTAAGAACCTCAGATATCTCTGGTCCGTAGCACCATCAGCAACAAGCAATCCAACACATTCTAGCGCATCCAACATTCTGCTTCCTTTCCAAGTATTTGCCTATAACCTACACACGTGGAAGCAAGAAATACTGGAGCAGCATGAATGGGAAAAATATATGCATAAAACAAATGACAGGAAATAAATGTTGAAAGTAAAATGTTGAAACATAAACTCTAATCTACTCAATTTAAATGCAGAAAATGACAAGTACAAAAATTAGAAGACTCATGCATCAATCAAACAGAAGACAGACTCAAACTACTGCTCAGAGAGCTTATTCAATCCTACCTACCCTACTCTAACCAATTAGGCAAGTGCTAAGTAAAATGATAGATCCAATGTAACCACTTGCTAAAATGATCTATTGTTCTTTCTTTACAATTAATGACCCAACAAAGCCATAGATGGTTTAGAAGCAATGTAAATGCAAATCGAAATCATTCTAACTTCTTGTTTGAAATTCAAAGAAAGATCTGGAATGAAATCATGCCAAGGCTGAGATTGACTTTTGAGAACCTCATTGATCAGGATACTGATAGGATCATAAAAAGAATGTGAGTTCGTTCTTAACGGAGGAAGACAATATGACTCATGACTCAACCACTCCATAAAAAAATTGTTTTTTCCTCTACTCTACTATGACATTCAATTATATTCACTCTGGGAACAATGGAGGAATTAAATGGGGATAAGCTACAATGTAATGAAACTAAGAATGAGAACAAGCCCATTTGTTGTTCAACAATAAAGAAAAGATGAAATTGATCTGTATACACCTTCTACAACCACCCATAAGAAATATTTATACATTGAAAAATATTATTCATCAAAGATTATTGAGAAATGAAATGAAGCGCCTTTTCTCCAATTATGTGACAATGCTCAGACCTTGACTAAAAATTTTGGCTTGATTAGAACACAAACCCATACAAGAAGACTCGAAAAGTTGGGACAGGAGGGTGGATTCAAAATTTTCTCCCAGACTTGGAATAATTGGTGTCGGAATTTGATAAGAGGGAAAAGCTTTCAGTTTAATTCGAGGAGTGATTGCAAGACTTAAAACAAGTTAAGTATCCTCACATTGAACCGACGCATCCTTATTAAAGATTGGATAAGGAATTTTAGAACGCGGATGTTTTTTATCAAGTCCCCTTCCAATCATATCATAATTATCTTGTGATTGATCTTCTTCCGAGATATGATAAAAATTCAAATCAAGATAATCGTCAACCAACCAATGAGGATCTTCGATGGATTCACAGATGAGAGATTCAGCTATGGATGGTTCCTGATAGTGATTATTTTGTTCTCCCTCTTTATTTGTGCCTTCTTGAGCTAATGATGACAATCTATATCAATATCAAGGTCATAATCTCGAAGGGTTGAGATTTGATCATCCTCACTCTCTTGCATCGAAGAGTCATTCAAAGACATGTCCACTGTTGGATTGGGAGAGGAGGAATCAATTTGATAAAGAAAATCATCAATTATCTCATTATGGTTATCCTGACCATCTTTATCAGATTGATCCACAACAACACAATCGTTATTTGGCTATATGGACTCATCAATGTTTTTACCCCGTTCATCTCTTAATAACTTGGTGAACATGTCGTATCCAGTGATGGATCCAAGTGCTAACTTATATAACCCGAAATCTGCATTACCTCCTAAGGATTCACATAGGGCTTGCATATAGACATCTTCATGCTCTACGCCCAGGGATTCCATATAACACCAAAAAGCATCCAAGTGACTTTTGATTGATTCGATTGAATTTGCAAGAAACGAGGCAACCCTTCAATGTACTCTTTTGGCATAGGATGAGGTGCCTCATAGATTTCAGTGAAGTCCAGACGAGATAGAAGCTGCCTTTTAAGCTTGGTTGGATTTTCCTTGATTTCATTGAAAAATTGGAGGAATAAATTCGAGTTCATTATGATTTATGGGATGGGCTCGCTTCTCAGTGGAGTCGCGTTGTGGAGTCGCCAAGTGAAAGAATTGTCGTGTTCACCAACTGTTAATGTCGTAGGATAGGTGATTGAAACACATGCAATGATTATAAAAATTAAGCAAATAAAATGTAATCACTGAAATTAAATCGAATGTGATATGAATGATAAGAATATCAATGCATTCACAGACACAGAAGGTAAATATGATGACCCAAGGTAAGCCTCTACCTCCCCGGCAACGACGCCAAAAATGATATCACGAATCTTGTAGTTGCCCCGTGAGGTGATCCTATTCAGGATGGTAGAGGGAAGGCAACCAAAGTCGTGACCTACGATATTCAAGACCTCCGAAAGAACTCAGATGTCACACCAGTGAAGGATACTGGCACTTCAGACTCAGCGAAAACACAGAGCCCAAGGGGCGTCCCTATGACCAAGAAACCCTAAAAGAAGGAAAATGAATGAATAGCCGAGGGAAACTTGGTGGAATCTCTTAGTAGGATGGTTAATTAGAGTTTAGAATGGTTACCAAGAGATTTCGAGCATCCAGGTGAAAAGCCCCAAATTTACGCTAGGGTTTATGCAAAAAAATTGGGATCTAGGGCAAAATGGTGAAATTAAGTAAAATTGGACACCCGGATTGATTGTTGGATGTAAAATTAGGCAAATAAAGCTGAAACCAACAATACCCAGTTTGTGGTTTGTGAAATACCCACTTCCCCTAAGGGAGGCATTTTTCCCTAAGTAGCAAGTTAGTGCTTTGGATGGGAAAATGGAGTCCGATTGTGATGAAACTTTAAACTTAAGGTTTTTATGTTAATTTCGAAGTGGATCTTAAATTTTATAGCTCACCGCAAGATAGAACCTATGGATCTATGAAATGAGGGTTTTAATATAATAGAATGAAGAGCAATGCATATGCAAAAAGCAAAAGAAGAGAAACTTACCTACGAGACATACCTAGATCTTGCAGATGAACTGAGAAATGATGAAGAATGCCACTTTCTCGTCGAAATGAACTTTTCCAAGGAAGATCTTATTGTTAGTTTGCCACATCTAGTCACACCCTAGAGCCTCCTTTAATTTGCCAAATCAGAGAAAAATCAACTGATCAGAGAAACGAACAAGCTCTATAGAATATGGAGAAGAAAGAGAATAAAAAATCATAAAGAACAAGATACTCCCTAATTCGAACACCCAGGAGCCGGGACAAAGGTGAGTTGCCCCACAAAAATGCCCTCTCTCTCTCCTAGCGCGCCTCTCTTTCTTGCAGATGAGATGGGTAAAGAAGAAATGCAAGATGTATCCCGAATAAAGCTCGGTATAGAAGAGTCGCAATGCCAATCATCAGATCATCAAACCATCCACAAGATACACTGAAAAATAATCCCAGACAAAAATCTCTTTATTAAAATTCCGGTGCTAAAGTTCATCCATTACAATGGGGGGCTCACCTCACTTAAATAGTTTTAGAGAGGCATAAACCCTTACTTTCTTTTTCGTCCAACGAATGAGATTAGAACATCATCAATGGTGGAGATCAACAATACATAAATGATCACATGGATCAAAATGACTAAGTCAAAGAAGGGGCACACTCTGCTCAAAGACACCTATCCTAAGTCAAAGTCACAATATAACATAAATTGTGACATGATAGTACATAGGAGGGGGTCACTAGGGGCTTAATTCACCCTAGGCCCCTTTAAAAACTTCAAACCATATAATATAACAGTGAAATACATCATTAGCCACGAGAGGGGGCGCCCCTTAGGGAGTTTTTTTCATTGGCTGAGCCATAAATAAAATAATTCGAACGTCAGTTAACTGTATACTGCTGAAGAACTGTCCAAGTTGCTAAGACACATCATCTGTCAAAATTCCAAGCCATTTCATTGACTCAAGAGGCCAAATCGATTTTTTTAGTGATTTCTCTAGTTCATTTTTTGCTAGTACAACCTCTAAAAAGTAATAAATCCGCCATAACTTTGTCTAGGGTGCAAACTGGGGCAAACTGACTACTTTAGATGATTTGGAGACACATAAGAACAGTATAAGTGACTACTCATACCCCCTAGAAAACTGCACTGCTCTAGGAGAACCCAACATACTGTCATCTGTAATAAAATTTGATCATTTGGCCAATAATAAAGCGATAATAATCACTTTTCAGGAGAACTGGGGCCAAACTCTCAAAATTGAAACCACAATATTGGTCTTGGGCATGTCTGGAACAAAGATAGACCATGTTGTATTTTGAGCCACTACCTTGGGAACCGTGTTTGACTTTGGTCAACTAGGTTGACCAGGTGAAAGTACCCAAATTGAAGGTGAGAAACTGTATCCATATGATCCTGTAGGCATCCAGGGTAAGAAAGGCTCCAATAATGTATATCAAAACCAAGCATAAATCAGTTATTCATAATCATGGTGACAGATAATAATAATAATAATAAGATGTACCTATGCTTCTGAAAAATCTTGGAACTTTCTGAAAGTATGATTGTTCATGCCATACTTACAAAGTGTAAACAATGTGCTACAGATGGGTTAGAATGGAAGAACAAGGTTTAGGCAAAGGGAAATGACTTTCAACTGACTTTAACTCAGTGATCTATCCGAATGTTGCATAATACACTCTACCAAGGTGACATATGTATTGTTGATGTATATGTAACTTCGGAATGTATTCTACTATGTATTTTATATTATTGTAACCCGATGTTTATTCCGAGATATTTCTATTATGTATTTGAGTCATGTGGTCATGCCCCGATGTTCCGATCGGGAGGATTATAATGTAAACAAGTCATATCAAGTCATTGGGTAAGTCCCCACTGTTTAGGGGCACTTGAGTTGTTATACACTAATTAAGGTGTAGGCTCGAGTAATAATTATTAGGTCGAGCCTACGTGTGAAATGGCAATTTCAAGTGAACGGACTAATATAAATAGAGAGTGTGTGTCTCTCTATTTATCACTCGTGACTTAGCTCTCTTGCTCTCTCAAGTGTGGCGCACTTTTGGAGAAGGAAATTCTTGGCTTGACAGAAGACAGAAGGCTGCTATTGTGAAGGGAGGTCATCTTACTGTTTTGGGTTCACATCTTGTGGTGATACTATCTTAGAGGAAGTTGAGGGGTTTTCTCCATTTATGGTTTCCCCTCCTAAAATATTTGTGTCTCTTGTCTCTTGTGATGTGCTTATGTGAATGCTGTGCTTGTTATTCTCTCAGTGAAAAGATCTTGTTATAATGCTAGCTTAAATGTTGAAAAACTAACATGTATGACAGATAGCAATAGGGGATGGAGGTGTCTCACAAATGGATAAAGTACTTGGATATGTTTCCCTTAGAGTCTAACAAGTTTTCCTTTGCACTTTAGTTGCAACATAGGACAACCTTCAAAGGCAGGTGCCCTGGAAGCCTTCTGGGCTCCAGTAGTGACAAAGACCCAGCCTTTGCAAGCTAGTCTCACCTTGATGCCCTATGGGGGCACATGAGCCAAACATTATACAAGGTGTGAGTGCTCATCCTTTGACCATCAACCCTTTCCAATCACTTTACATTTCACAAGATAGTATCCAGCATACAAGAGCAGGAGCCCTTGAAAGCCTTCTAGGCTCCAGTAAATGACTAAGGCCTAGCCCCGCTGGCAGCGAGCGTCCATAGCCTCGACGGGTTTGCCTCTCCCTACCGCCCCTGTGGAAGGTAGAATGAGCCTTACATTATACAAGGAATGAGTGCTCAAACTCTTGGCCACTGACTACTTTTAAATATTTAACTTTTGCATCCTTTAGATATAGCTTTAATGCATTCCAATGCTTTAGTGTTTAGCAACACTGTTATGGCGGAGCATTTGTTTTGAGAACTAAAGGAGAACTACCCTGTGAACCCAGCCACACTGGCCAAGTCACTTAATAAGTTAATTTATAGCCAGAGACACATAGTAACATGGAGCCTATCATACATAGGGGTCACAATGGGGAAAAGGATCTTCAATCTCACAAGTCTCAATCAATCTAAGTCATGGGCCAAAATCAAGACGGATGAACTGGATGAACGGGGACAAATGACATGGAACCACCCTAGCACCAAGGTTTACAATTTGTACAAGCATGGCATAAGCAACAATCTTCACATCAAATTCTTTAAGTAATCATAACACAGGTTAAAGGACAATAGATATAAGCATAGGTCACCATAATCATCCTAACATGATATGCATAGGTATCTGACATACATCATAGAGCAAAGTCAAACCTAGGAGGTGTATACCTGATCTCACCAAATATACCTGCCTCCATCTGATAAGTCCCTCTATAATTGTGTGTACCAACTTTGATCTACTGCTCTGCTACAATGAACTAGATGATCACTAAAAGCATCTCAATGGTCTCCTGAATCTCAATGGCAAGGAAAACCTGATGAACAAGGCTCTGAAGCTGTAAAGATCCATGCTGATAACCCATGTAAAAAGTAACCCAAAATAGAATAAGAGACAAGTCTGCATGTTGCATCATGGAAGCCCGGCTGCAAATGTATATGTGATAACAGGGTTGTTCATCGAGACCCCATCTATGACACAGATCGTGAGAGATTGATAGAGGAAGATATGAATTGGCACCTTCCATTTCCAATCAATATTGGGATCAATTCCATTGTGCATGAAGAGAACATTGTGGATCCAATTTCCTTAGATCCTGGACAGCCAAAAGATGTTGAGGTATGTGATGCATCTTCTACTACTGATCAACATCCATGTCTCCTCATCAATGGGGCAGCTCTTCTGTAACATGAGCAGTATCTTCACATTACACAAGTAGAAATACTCCAACCATTAATATCTTTAGCAGCCATCTCATACCCCTTTATATGTGCAGAAAAACAGTAAGGGGGTGTATTTTCAAGTTTGCAGTATATTCAGGACAGCAACATGCACAATCTTTGCTGTATGGAATTATTCTTCAGCCTTCCAAAAGAAGGCATCAAGCCCTATATCATGTGCTGATTTGATTTTCCAGATTTGGTATTTTGTGGCATGCATTATGTGGAGGTTTGATAGAGGGCAGCAAAGAGGGGCATCAATTTTTATGCAAGTTTATCTTGGAGCCACTTTCTAAACCCTTGTTGCCTGAGGTTATGACAGGTGATCTATATGGCAACAAAGGAGGAAGGCTCTTGGAGCATGTATGTAGCGCATATTGTATAGGCATATTGTAGTGCATGGGGGTCACTTGTGGCTTGATGATGGGATATATTATTCATATGCCAAAGGTGGTGATTATCATACCTATCCAACATTGGATAGAGAAAGCATGTAGCAACACACACCAACCTTGGTATGATCTTGATACTTTATTTTGTCTTCAGGAGCTTACCTCCATTTTCAGCCATACAATGACAGAGATTCCAGCCTATTCTTGAAAAATGTTTTATGTAGCCTTGTTTTGGTTTGTTACCTAAGGCGAGGAAAGATTTCGTGTTTTATTGAGATAATACAAATGCATTGGCTCTTTGATTTGACCTAGCACTTGCATTTTTTATTGTAGAGTTTGGTAGGAAGAATAAGCTCGATGTTCACAAGCAGTAGGTTTCATTTACGCTATGTTATCCTTGGCATTTTGGGATCATACCATATCTATAGAGCTCCTTGAGAATAAGTAGTTAGAGGAGAGTTCTCAAGTCTTTTGTAATAAATTGGGGTTGAAGACATTTTGTAGAATGTGGCAGGGATGTGAAGTTTTTTATCCAAATCAACCGAATAGTGGAAGCCCTTTAATTCACCTTACAAGTACAAATTCCAAAGAGATTCTAAAGTTGTGTTGCACACCACAAGGGGGTGAACTCCCAGTATGAAAATAAATTGTTACCCCTTAAAAATGCAGGGTTCATTTCACATTTTCATGGAAATTCTTCTTTCACTAGCATAGCAAAATATCTTCAGATTTTAGTGGCAGTTACAGATTGTGAGCAGATTTAGAGGCCAGCATCTTGTTCTATCTTCCCTGAGAACCAATCATCATTGGTAGCAA
Organism: Pseudotsuga menziesii; assembly: GCA_001517045.1. Lineage (NCBI taxonomy): Eukaryota > Viridiplantae > Streptophyta > Pinopsida > Pinales > Pinaceae > Pseudotsuga > Pseudotsuga menziesii. The sequence goes on along the minus strand of LPNX010520467.1, from coordinate 387,847 downwards.
GAACAAAGGTGTGAAGGAGTATGGTTCACTTAATGGAGGTTTTCTCAAAGAAATATTTCACCTAAGGTTCATCTAGGCACACTTGACACACATTTGGAGGCATCGTTACATGGCTTACATTACAACTTGTGACAACATTGATGGAGCACCCAATTCACAACATCACCAAGACCCAAGACCACATGGATGGATGATGTGAACCCTTATAAGATGAACACCCTACCACAAGGGATGTTCGATGCATGACTTACGAAGAGGAAAGTGTCAAACAAAACCCAAAGGTGAAAACACCATACATTGCATGACATATGGTAGTAAGAGAGACCAAGGGAAGAATTCCCTTCTTAGAGAGGTGTCATGTGGCACTCTCTTGCACTTGGAATGGTCGAAGGCCTAGTTGATATTCAACACTCTCTTCAAGGGGGTGGTTAGGGCATGTTGAAGGTAAGAAGGGGTGAGAAATACACTAATGGATGAGTTTGCACGTATTTGGAGGTGCATTTCACATTTGAAGAAGAATTTTGGAGTAAACACACATTGTTTGAGGCATGTTTCACATATGTGGCGGCATATTTCACCATTCAAGTCACTTGGGGTTAACAACATGCTATTCGACGCACTTCGACATATTTGGAGGCATGTTTCACCTTTAAGGCAGGATTTCAGGTGAGAACACTTTGTTTTAGGCATTTTCTACATATTTGAAAGAAAGCTCTTTGCATGAGGAGATGCCATGTGGCATTGTTGAGATGGTCAAACCCTCAAATGAAGAATGCATGCATGCTTTTAGAAGATCTCATGGTGTGGACATATTGAAAGCAATTTATCCAATCAAACGGTAAAGAGTAAGGGAGCACTCCAACTTAGGAGGATTCTATGGCCCTTTAAAAAATATTATATTTATTGGAGAGTTGATGGAGGTGAACACAATAAAAGAATATAGTTCTCATTTGTTAAAGACGTGGTTGGAAGATTTGAACTTTCACCTTAAAGCACTTAGTCAAATATCTTTGGGGAGATTGGAACAAGGACAGGGTCCATGTGAGGTGTCTCCACTTTTTTCTTTTCATAGATGATTAAGATCTTTGCAAGAATTGGTATTGTTTTGCTGCTAGAATGATCTTTGTAGAAAGATAATTTTGTTACAAACTATGTTGCACGAAACTACAAAAATGCCCACGTACAGGTACCGAAAACTTGCGAAAACTCGAAAACTTCTTAGAAACTTCTAGGAAACCTCCAAGGGTCCATGAGCAGCTTGGGACCCATAGGAAATCTAAAAAATCCCTAGTTTATGGAAAATGAAAACAAACTTACCTCAAAATCGTTTCTAAACCTACTTACAAATTAGCCTCTCATTCTTATTTTATTGTGAGATAATGTATTACAAAGAAAAACTATATATAAATATATATATTGCATTTCCCCTGGCGTACCCATTTTGGGGGGTCACATTTCCAAACGTTCTCGTTTCTCAAACTTGTACATGTAAATTTCCTTAAAACTCAATCTTGAGCTACATAGTATATTTTTAATTTTACTCATAACCACACGAGTTTCTTTACTAGTAATGTAGCGGAAAATAAATACTGAGAAACATATAACAATAATCACATCAATATAGACGCATTATTTTTGGGTATAGAAACCCACGAAAAAACTCAAGATGGGAAAACTGATGCAACAGTCAGATGAGAAATTTTATTATGAAGATATAGAAAAAATACAATCTAGTAAATCAATTCACCCAACCTAGCAAAATTGGACCTCTGTGAATCACTGAGAAAACCCAGTAAATCAGTACAACCCCCCTAAGCAGTTGTACAGCCCTCGACGTCAGCTGTACGGCCCTCTGCGTCAGCAATATGACCCTCTGCGTCAATAGTACAAAATCTGTACACTCATGCGCCAGTTGTACGGAATCCGTACAGCTGTTGTACGACCTCTGCCTAATGTGTACGACCTCCCTCTCTACGAACTCGTACGGCCTTGTGCTCTACCTGATCAGTCTGTGAATCCTCCAGATGAATGCTCCTCTGTCTTCTCTGCAAAATTCTTCCTCTAACTTCTCTGTTTGTTTGTGTGTGTGTCATCTCCACCAAATCTCCTTTTAACTCAATGGTCAAGTGAAACTCCTAAGCCTCACTATGGATCAATGGATGAGATCCTCCAATGAGATCAATGGCCAAGATTAGATTAGCCATCACTTAAATTATTTCACTTTCACTTTATAAAAGTGACTCCATTAATTCAATTAATAATTAGATCACTTAATGTACTTTCCTAAGTCTAAACTTAAGAAAATCACATTAATACATTTGGCTTCTTGCTTTATGTCTTCTAGCATGCAAGGACATGTGCAATGATAGAAGACCTTCCTTGTTGCCACTTTCTAACACTCCCTCTCAATGAGGAAGGGATTCGATAGCAACCCCAACTTGTCTCTCAACTTCACAAAGCTGTCTACAAAGTGCCTTGGTGAAAATGTCTGCCACCTGCTCATTTGTCTGAATGTACTCCAACCGAATGGTTCCTTTCTGTACATAGTCTCTTAGGAAGTGATACCGGATATCTATGTGTTTTCTCCAGTCATGGAATACTGGATTTTCAGATAGCCTGATGACACTCTGATTGTCACAGTGAACCACTGTAGCCTCTAATTCACACTCGAATAATCCTGAAAGCAACTTCCTCAATCACATTCCCTCACATGCACTCAAACCAGCTGCCATGTATTCAGCCTCTGGCGAGCTCAATGCAACTGACTTCTGCTTCCTGCTAAACCAAGAGATAACCCCTGACCCAATGTTGAAGCAACAACCTAAGGTGCTCTTCTGGTCTTCTACACATCCTGCCCAGTCAGCATCTGTGAATCCTGCTAATTGTACACTCCCACTGTGCTCATAAACCAACCTGTACTCTACTGTACCTCTAATGTAGCGAAGCACATGCTTCGCAACTGTCCAATGTACTTTGAGGGTCCACCATGAACTGGCTCAAAGAGTTGGCTGCAAAGTTAATGTCTGGCCGTGTGTTGACCAAATACATGAGTGATCCGATAAGTTGGAGATACAATGTAGGATCAAACCCCTCTGACCCCAATGCATCAATCTTCCTCCAGTTAGAAACTAAGGTATGGACATGGGCTTGCAATCCACCATCCTAAATCTCTTCAAGATCTCTACTGCATAGTTCCCCTATCCAATGAAGAAGCACCCATCTCTCTGCCAAACCTCCAAGCCTAGGAAGTAATGCATCAACCCAAGGTCTTTCATCTCAAACTCAACTGCAAGGTTGGACTTGCAATCGTCAATCAACCTCTCATCTCCTATAAGAAAGAGATCATCTACATACGATACCAGTATGAGAGCCACCTCACCTGACAAAAAGTACAGGTTGTGGTTAGTCTCACTCCGTTGGAATCCCATCTCCCGTAGATAGCTGTCAATCCTCGAGTACCATGCTCGAGGTGCCTACTTGAGGCCATAAAGAGCTCTGTACAACCAGCATACATGCGACTCCCTGTTCTCCACATCAAACCCCTCAGGTTGTTCAATGAATACCTCCTCCTCTATAACTCCGTTGAGGAAGGCGATCTTGACGTCCATCTGATGAACTCGCCAACCCATCTCTGTTGCTAATGAGATAATAGCCTAAATAGAAGAATATCTGGCGACAGGGGCGAAGGTCTCCTCATAGTTAATACCTTCCTTCTGCGAAAACCGCTTTTCCACGAAGCCCGCCTTGTACTTCTCCACGCTTCCATTTGCTGCATGCTTTACTTTGTAGATCCATCTAGATCCCACCACCTGTTTTCCTTCTGGCCTCAGCATAATCTCCCACACCTGGTTTTTCATGATAGAGTCATAATCCTCAACCATAGCCTCCTGCCACACATCATGTTGTGCAGCCTCCTCGAAACTGGAAGGTTCGGAGTTAATCAACTCCATCATCAGTGCCATATAGCTAAGTCTCTCTGGTGGCTTGCTCTGCCTCATGGAGCTCTATGGAAGAGTCACCTGCCTGGAATCCTGAATTGTGGAACTAAACGACTTAGGTCGTGGCCTAGTGTCTACCTATTGCGGTTGTTGGATATCCTCCTCCTGTTGCAGCTCATCCTCCAAGTCAATGACCAAAGGATCTTGTCCACCTGACTCCCTCCGACTATCAGAACCTGTGCTCTGTGTTTGTACCTGAACCTATACATGTACCTGTGGCTCCTCCAACTTGACACCCGAATACTGTGCTGGTAAGTCCATAGACCTCCGCAAGGCTTTGTCCTCATCAAACTGGACATCCCTGCTCACAATGATCCTCTTGCAAGCAGGAATATATACTCTGTATGCCTTTGAAGTCTCGCAGTAACCAACAAGTAAACACTTTTCTCCAAAAGGGTCTAACTTCTTCCTATTGTCAACATTAACGTGACAATAGCAGACACTCCCAAATATGTGTAAATGGCTCATATCTGGTCTAGTGCCTGTGAAGACCTCCTCGGGGGTCTTCCTCCCCAAAGATGATTGGGGACACCTGTTCTGAATGTAAACTGCGGTTATGTATGCCTCGGCCCATAGGAATAGTGGAAATCCCTGGTCAAATAGCATGGCCTTGGTTTCTCCTACCAATGTCTGATTCTTTCTCTCCGCCACTCCATTCTGTTGCGGGGTATGAGGAACGGTGTGCTCCTTCTTGATCCCCTCCTGTGAACAATACTCCAAGAACTCATTGGAGGTATACTCACCCCCGTTGTCTGTCCTCAATACTCGAATCTTCTTTTCTGTATGGTTTTGCACGAGAGTCTTGAACTCCTGAAACCGCTCGAAGACCTCTGACTTAGCCTTCTGAAAATAGATCCAGGTCTTCCTGGAATAGTCATTAATGAAAGAGACACAATAACTGTAGCCACTGAACGATTGGACACTCATGGGTCCGCAAACATCCGATTGCACCAAGTCCAAGGTCCCCTTAATCTTGTGCTCACTCTGTGGGAAAGGTTTCCCGATGTTCTTCCCCAACGCACAACCCTTGCAATGGTTATGCTTCTCCTCCTGTACCTGAGGAACTCCACTGACTGCTTGTTTCAAATGCCTCAGTGCTCCATGGTGTAAGTGTGCCATCCTCCTATGCCACAACTCACCTTGACTATTGTTGCTGCTGACTAGAGCCTTTGTAGACTCGAAGTGTAGTCTGTACAACTTCCCGCTCCAAATCCCGATCACCGGATCCAAACTCCTATCTGACCCCTTGGGCCTGATATACACTCTTCAATCTCGGAACTTCACTTGAAAGCCCTTGTCCTCCAGGGTGGAAACGGATATGAGGTTCTTGGCCAACCCCGGAACATACAATACGTTAGCAAAACTGAGGGGTTTTCCAAACTCCCTCTAAAACAAAACAATACCAACTCCCTGCGCTTGATACTATGCATCATCACCCAGCTCAATGTGGAGATTTAATCCACCCTCCTCCAAGCTCTTGACAGTGGAGCATCTTGTCATATAATACCAACTCCCTGCGCTTGATACTATGCATCATCACCCAGCTCAATGTGGAGATTTAATCCACCCTCCTCCAAGCTCTTGACAGTGGAGCATCATGTCATATGACAAGATGCTCCACTGTCAATGTACCAAATACTCCTGCCTTTGGTGCTTGCCATGCAAGCTATCAAACAAAAGTCCTCATCGAAATTTTTGTTGAACTCCTCCACCTCTGCAGAACCTGCCATCTAGGTATTCTTCTTCTTCTTTATGTCTGGGCACTGGGAGGAAAAGTGTCCTGGCTTGTGGCAGATAAAACATTTGACCTTGGAAATGTCAATGTTCTTCTTACCACCCTTATTCGTCTTTGCCTTACCCTTTCTTTTCCCTACTAGGGTTAGAGCTTCTTCATCCAAAATCTGTGAGGAACTGTGGGATGAACCCGAACCTTGATCCATGTGGGTCTCCTCCTGTACAAAGTCATCCCACAATCTCTGCCATTCAGGGAGCTTCTCCCTAGCCACCACACCTTTTACAAAGGTGTCCCATGGCTTAGAAAATCCATTAAGAGCTATTTGAACTAGCTCCTCATCCTCAGTCTTAGAGCCAACTGCTCCAAGCTCGTCTCTGATCTATGTGAGCCTTGTGAGATAAGGCACCACTCCTTCACCCTTGGCCATCTTAGTACTGTGTAACCTCTCCTGCAGCACCATCTTCTGATTTTCGTTCTTGCTCTTGTAAAGTCCTTCCAAAGCCTTTAAAAATTTCCAATGCAGTCTTCTTCTCGGAAAGATGAGGGACTATGTGGTCCTTTACCCCCTCCAAGATGATCAACATAGATCTAGAGTCTAACTTCTTCAACCTTTCCAACTCTGTCGGATTTGTGGGCGCAACCTTCGTGGAATCAATGTGCTCCTCTGCATCACTAACATCCAGGATTCTCATGACCCTTTCTTTCCATGTAGGTAAGTTCTGAGCCCCTTGGACTCTATTCTCAACTCTCAATTGTACAGCCATAGTGAAGTGTACCTGTCAAACCCTAGATCTAAACTCTAGGTTTGTGTCTTCAATAGATCTGCCCCCAATCTATCAATACTGCTGTAGTTTCTTAGATTTAGTTCAACAAAGCTCTGATACAATGTAAATTTCCTTAAAACTCAATCTTGAGAAACTCAATTTTGAGCTACACAGTATATTTTTAATTTTACTGATAACCACACAAGTTTCTTTACTAGTAATGCAACAGAAAATAAATACTAAGAAACATATAACAATAATCACATCAATATAGACAGTATTTTTGGGTATGGAAACCCCCGAAAAAACCCAAGATGGGAAAACCGGTGCAACAGCCAGATAAGAAATTTTATTATGAATATATAGAACAAATACAATCCAATAGATCAATTCACCCAACCTGGCAAAATCGAACCTCTGCGAATCACCGAGAAAACCCAGCAAATCATTACGGCCGCCCTACGCCAGTTGTACGGGCCTCTACGTCGGCAGTACGGAATCCATACAGTTTTGTGTCAGCTGTACGGAGTCCATACGATTTTGTGTCAGATATACAGAATCCGTACGACTTGTTATCACATATATAGTAGCCAAGCTACCATATTCTATTTTTCAGCCAGGTCTCTTACATATGAGATGCTGAGATGAGCAGTTTTGACGGATCATTATTGTATTGGTGGACTATTGTACTCTCCCATGTCAGGACTGAGTCTCAGGACACTCATATCTGAGGACCGATGTAGCCATTTAGTCATTACAGAGCAGTTATTGATGCCCAGTTTTAAATCAGTGCTTTCTCATTGGACAGATGATGTTTCAGATGGATTATACGCATGATTATGACTCAGCTTTTTATATTGCGTTATGGTTATCATTGCTCTCATACTCATCTTTGTGACATGTATTAACATGTAGTGTCATGATCTGGCGGTCATAATAATATGGACTTGGATGTATTTGTATTTATGTATTGATATCCCTACTCTGACTTTGAAGTTCCTGATCTATACTCATTGGTTTTACCCTCCCTAGGGAGAATAGAGATAGTCATTCCCACCATTGTTTTGGTTTGTTAGTGTTGGCTTCACCATTCACTATCTCCACCTATCCATTACCTTCTAGTTTAGTTTTCAACCCGACTGACTTCTTGACTTATGGCATGGAGGACCTTTTCCCCTGCTAAAACCTTTGTTGGACAAGCTTCCCTGTTTATATTGTGTCTCGGCTCTGAGTTAGTGACAAAACTTGCCTTTGGTGAGTTGGATTGTATGCCTAAATCATTCCAGTCAGTTGTCTCGATGTTTGGCACTGTGCAGAACTCCCCCTAGTCACTTGAGATGTTGTTGGCTAAAAGTGAAAGCTCATGTACTACTTGTATTGGAAATATTATATATGCGCCCATGGAAAATGAAAATGCTAAAACTGTGTTTCTTAACATATGTGAAAAAGGGCAAGAGCAATGAAATGCTAAAATACCCCTTGAAGGGTATAAGAAAAGGTCCAAAAAAAACCAATGGTTAAAAATATGCTATATCCAAAATCATGTTGACCTTATCAATATAAATATGTCCCGGATGAAAGCTGCGATTAGTTGTGCTTTTAAGCACTGGTGAAGTCCCAAAGGGTCATATAGGCCAAAAAGGCCATGGAAATAAAATTGATGATCCTAATGAAACTGGATCAAGCTTGATGTAGTCATGATGCCTAAGTTGAATAAGCACTCTCTAAACAACTCAACCATTTGTGAGGCACTGCCATTCCCTGCATTGGTTATAGTGAGTATTCCCCTTCCATATCCAAAGTGTCATGATGTTAAGTAGGAAGTCATCATTTGCCTTAGCCTTGTCAATTTCATCCTTCACCCTTCACTAGCAAATTGACTACAACTATGAAGTGAGTATAGTCCTGAAAGTCTAGTCTGAGTAATAATAAATAAAGCCTTACATATGTATTGGTTGATGTACCGTCAGTGAAATGACTGCTACTTGCTGTGATTGTTGCTTGAATGAGTTGTAGAGCATGTCTTAGCCTTATAACACTTGCAACAGATGGATGATAGTCTGAGTTATTATTGGTGTCTGATCATTTACAGATGGTTATATTGTTTATTGGATATGGTTGATGATCAGATAGAGACCTGTGAGGGGTAGGAGTATACACCTTAGATGGATTTGGACTCTCTGAGTCTAATGAGACAATTTATTTCCAGTTCCGGGCACTTGCAGATATGATCGGGCTCATTCTGCCTTTCTGATGCAGTTTTTCTTCACAGGTTGATATGTCTGAGCAAGGAGATGTTTCAGTTGGATCTCCTAGGGCGTTGTTTGGGCATAGGAGGCGCAACCACTTGTTTGTACCATAGTACCCCCATCCCAGAGAGCTTGGTGGGCTCAGTTTGACAACGCAGGCACCCTAGGAGACTGTTTTGGCAGGTTCACGTTTCCCAATGCAGATTAAAAAATGATTAAATGGCTATTGAAGAAATCGATTTGGGCTACTGAGGCAAGGAAATGACATGGGATGAGCCATAATGATGAGAGTGATGTCCTCCACACCTCCTCCAGCAGTTGCAACACCTGATTGGGCCCACACCTATTTTTGGGCAATTTTTTTATTATTTTCTGGAGCTTTTGGGAGGCTCACGATTTCCTCAAGGAGGCACAAAGTCAAAGAATTAAAATATTATATTATTTTAGTGTGCCATGGGGACACCCAGAGGGAGTTGGTCAACACTCCATGGACCCACCATGTGCTTCATTTATTTCTTGTTGAGTGGGGTACCCTCTTTATGGGTGATTTAGTCCACTTTGGTACTTTATGGTTATATTGATCCATGTATTGTATGTTGAGCTCATCTCAACCATAGAACATTTTATCTTTTAATCTTAGCCACTGATTTTGAAAGTGGTTAGGATTCGGTTATGATTGTGGTTCTCTCATTTCTATTTAAAGGAGAGAGCTTCCCATTTGTAAAGGGTCTTTGGCTCTTAGATTTGAATAATAGAAAGATTTTTTCGTGGATATTTTCCAGATCTGCTTTGCATCTGATGTTCTCAAATGGTGATTGGATAGTCTTCTACTTCCTAGCATTGTGGAAATTCATGTGAGATCTATATTTTTCTACTATCAATGTCTTGTATACAAGAGGGCGTTTTGGCTGAAGCGTTTTTGCAGGGGGACCTCAACTCGTTCAGTTATCTTCGTCTTGGGGGTTTTCATTAGTTTCATTGTGATCTATGATTACTTCGTTTTACTTTCCTGTAGCATTTCGTTTCTTTATCTTGTCTTAGCAAATCCGATATTGTTGACATTTGCTCATGCAGGGTAGGGGGCGCATTGGTGGCTTGGAGCTTACGTCCGTCATAGAAATCACTTGGATCTTCCAGAATTGATCGGGATAGCAAGGATCATCACTATTAAAACTTCTACAAGCATTTCCAGGTACGATCCAACAAGTAATTTTCTTCTCTTTAACAGATCTGAATCCATTGTACCTGTTTTTCTTCCATTTTTCTAAAAATTCTTAAAATACTAAAAAACCCTTAAAAAATAATAAATCTGAGAACCATCCAATCTTTGGCCAAACCACTGCTGGGTTTCATAGATCGGGACTCCCCATCACTGAATCTACTGCAACGCTGGTCAAATTCCTGCTAGTTTGACCTAGATCTGATTTTTAGCCTAAAACTGCATAGGGCCCCCACTGAAAATTTGACCTACTAGGGTTTTGACTTTTTCTGATTTTTGACTTCATAGACTGATAGATCGGGTCTCACACAGTCCAAATCACCCCCAACGCTGAGCTAGTTCCTGCCAAGTTTCCCTAGATCTGAAAACTGACTTTCAGCCCCCTAGGCCCCCTCATCAGATTTTGACTTTTTCAGATCTGATTTTTCCTGAAATTTTCTGATTTGGGTTTGTAGATCAGGTCATCCTGATCTCATTTACACTCCAACGCTGAGCTGATAGTCTCCTAGTGGCTCTAGATCTGCAGATCTGCCTCTCCAAACCCTAGTGCTAGCCCTCCTACTGCTGATGTCCTTCTAACCTGAATCTTCCGGGCCATATCCTTTTCTGGGTCCATAGATCAAGGCATATCCTAGGTGGGTTCACTGAAACGTTGTGCTGATACTGACTCCATTACCCAAGGTTGAACAGGCACTGATCTCCAAGCATAGCGCTAGCCCTTCCTTACCTCTTTCCTCCTAAGGTTGACCATTCCTTGATAACTCAGGTTACCTGATACCTTCATATCTTCCACTAAGTCCATCTCCTTGGTACTAGACAGTCCCAAGGCAGTGGTCATTTTCATCAGTTGCTAGTACCTAAACCCTAGAGCTAGTGTTTCCATTTCCCTAACACCTTACGTACTTCAAAGCCACATTTGATCTGTTTTGGTGTCTAGGTCTGATCTCTCCTGTCGGGAGTAGATCCGGGTCTCCCCTGTTGTTGTCTTGAACCTAGATAACATAAAGCGAAGACTGCCTTGATTGGCGTGACAACCATCCATTTGGGAGTCTAGGCAGTCTTGGTTCCACCTCCTTAGTTGCTTGCCCCTCTACCATCCATCCTGGATCTACCTCACACAAGCAACTACAAGGTTGGTGGTTGTACAACCTCTGCATGGTGTGTACGGCCTCCCTCTCTTCAAACTCGTATGGCCCTGTGCTCTACCTGATCAGTCTGCAAATCCTCCAGATGAATGCTCCTTTGTCTTCTCTGCAAACTTCTTCCTCTAACTTCTCTGTGTGTCTGTGTGTGTGTCATCTCCACCAAATCTTCTTTTAACTCAATGGTCAAGCGAAAACCCTAACCCTCACTATGGATCAATGGATGAGATCCTCCGATGAGATCAATGGCCAAGGTTAGATTAGCCATCACTTAAATTATTTTCATTTTCACTTTATAAAAGTGACTCCATTAAGTCAATTAATAATTAGATCACTTAATGTACTTTCCTAAGTCTAAACTTAGGAAAATCACATTAATACATTTGGCTTCTTGCTTTGTGTCTTCTAGCATGCAACGACACGTGCAATGATGCAACGACACGTGCAATGATAAAAGACCTTCCTTGTTGCCACTTTCTAACAGTACACGTTTCCAAGTTTCGTGCAACTTAGGTTACAAATGAAGAGATTATGATTTAGGTTGTTAAACTTTCGATAATCCTTGATGCAATCTTGAATTATTGAAGGGTTTTGCTCCTACCATTTCTACTGCTCAAAGGGGTTGTTGTTGCCTTCTTTGTTCATTTGTTGCAAATTATTATTGGTTGTAATTTCATGGTTGCTTAAGGGCTCTCACTTTATTCTTGCATAATCTCAAAATCTACTTTGGACTAATTATGGCACACATTTGACGGCTTAATTGCATCTTCTTCATCATATTCAAACCCTCTTGTTCTTTGATATTAATTCCATGACCCAATTGGATAGGCATTGTTCTTAGTAAATTCCACCTGTTAACACCATATTTGACCTTACAAATCCGAGTGTTAATCTATAATAAATATTCATGGATACCATTCGGGGTGAACTCAATGTTATAAATTTCACCATTCAACATTGATAGTTCATGAGTGCATTACGGGGTGGTCCATTGACACAGCATGAATGGTTTGTGGAATTCCTTTTAGGCTTGGCACATGGCGCGTGTCTTTATTATTAAAGGATAGATGGTTGGACAAAGTTCAAAACCCCAACGGGTTATTTTCTATACAGGTGCAGGCAAAGCATATATCTTGGCTACATATGGAGAGGTGATACAACATCAATAGAGACCCCATACTTACAAATCCAACACAATATTTAAAGTATGGGGGGTTGAACACCCCCACAAGGTGTGATCAAGGTGAGTTCCAATGTCATATTTTGCATGGTCTAATCGTATTTTTTAGACACCCTTTGGGGAGATATGCATGGAGTTCAGTTTTTAGGCAAATATCAGAAATTGCTATTTTTAATAATTTATCCTTTTAGCAACTGCTATTTTTAGCAGCTTTTGGAGACTAGTTCGATCAAATGATCTGATTTCATATTTAAGGACCTGATTGGATGATTTGCCTATGTTTGAGTTATATCAATTTTTTAGGACAGTTTATTTTTGGCAGGTGACTAGACATGTGGGGACCCGCTGTGGTGAGCAGTGTTAATGTCTGATTTTAGGCCATCCCAAGCACTTTGAATTATCAGGGACCGGCTGCATTTTGGCATGGTATACTTTTAGCTCGATAGGGCCCACATGGAGATAATGGCTATTATTAGACAATGTTGAGCACTTTTGAGGCTTGCATATGACCCTAATTGGTGTAACCTCCTTGATGATCCCTCATTTGTCCTTGAGTTGGCCTTTGACTTTGTGGTGGAATAACCAAAAAGCCACACACCTTACTATTTTTGGCTTATCCACCTACTTTTATATACCTTATTATTTCCTAAAAATATTCTCATCGACCTTAAAATAAGCCTATCTACTTTGTTATTTCATAAGCCTACAAGTATGGTTCTAAATTAATCCTCACTTACCCCATAGTCTAAGGCTTAATTTTAGGGAATCTTTCCCTTAGAAAAATCGTAGGGTTTATTTTAGGCAAAAAAAGTGCATTAAAATAGGTAAATGGCCATATACAAGTGCAATTTCTCTTATGGATGGTTATTATGGAAGGAGGGGGATATTTTGAAAGAGTATTTTTCTCATCTGCATGCTATTTTCACTCAAAAAGGAGTGTTATATTTGGATATAATTATTCTTATGTTTTCTCTCCCTTTTCCTTTCTCATTATTTCCTATATATCTTGTATGAAGTACCAAGGAAAGAGGGTACGATGTAGGATTGTTAAGTTATTGAGCTAGTGTTATTCCCCTTTTCCTTGCTTCTTCTTCTTCCAAGAGAAATCAAGATTCATAGCTAGCATGGAGTACCGATGGTGGAGAGTTACCTTCTCTGGTCATGACTAGTACTGTCCCATCTAGCAGAGTGTTTTGTACCTTGGAGTGTTGTCCAAACCTATTAGGACTTTAATAAAGACATAATTTTCTTTGGTAACTACTACAGGTTTTTCATGTATAAAACTTCTATTTGGCTCAGGCTTTCATCTGTTACTAATATTGATCTTGCCAACGCTTGAGTGAATAGGCCTCATATTTTTTTCTGCCCAACACACTTTCTTTCTTTCTTCTTTTCTTTGACTCCATAAAGGCACTATAATATTGATCTTGACAACGCTTAGGTGAATAGACCTCAGATTTTCTTCTTCCCAACACACTTTCTTTCTTCTTTCTTTCTCCTTTTCTTTGACTCCATAAAGGCACTAGTTCACTAGGTTTCAATTCCTATTTTGCACTAAAACAGAACTTTCACTTACAATATTCAATCTTGTATCTTAGGCATATTAAGATAGGCACGTAAAGCTTCTTTAATTCTGTTTTTTAAGGACATTACAGCAAGATTCTTGCTGTAATTTAATTTTTGTAGCAGAAAAAAAAGAAACTATACATTTTTCTTGGTTTATGTGTACAAAAATCCTCAAAAAATTGTGAAAATCATAAAAAAACAGTATGAAAAACACTCAAGACAGTCCTAATTAGCTGTTGTAATTTCTGTTTTTTATATCAAAATTAGTGTGGTTAATTCATCTAAGTTGCATTGAGTTGTGCACCCTGTTATCCACTAATTTTGCAATTAGTGGATTTCCAGTGAGCCACCGAAGTCATGAACAAGACAGTTGTTCATTGTCAATGCTCAGAAAGTTCCACGGTTCATCAAGGCCATTTTTGGGCCTCTTTTTTAATAAATGCATATTCATACCCCTTGGAGATGTAATAAATGTGCTAGCATGGCAAACTTTTTGTAAAGGACTTGGCTTCCTAGGATTTAGACGTCAATCCAATTATTCCAAGGTGTTTTTTCCCTTGTTAATTATGCAATGCTGAATAAGCGATGTATAATTTTCAAATTTTTCACCGCTCCTCCAAAGCTGAAATTTTCGTCTTGGTGGGTAAACCCTGGGAGGCTATTAAAGTTCGCATGTCGATGTATATAAGCATGCTAGACATTGTTTTGAGTCATTATGAACATGTACTAGATCCCCCTAGAGTAGCCAACTATATTCAATTGTATTGAGGCTCCTTTTTGTTTCTTGTTTCAAACACACCAAACCTAATCTTCTTTGTGCAAAGGGTTTCTCATAGTTTTGTAGATCACAAGATTCGAAGGAGGATTGGAACTCAGTTGTCTCTTCTCTTCTCTTCGGCATTTTTTAAAGATTAATTCTCTTTTTGTAGGGTTTCCAAAGTCCTCATAGGAAGATCAAGCAAGGCTTGAAGGTTTTTATTCAACTCTTCAAACTCCAGCTCTCTTATCTTTCCAGTTACTTTGTTCCAAAAGTGTTAACTAAGTAGATCCAGTTTTTAAGAACTTATCCATTCAAATCTACTTGTTTTAGCATGTTGGATTAGCTAGATCTAGAAACATGTTCAAAGCTTTATTATTTAACTAGATCTAGACTAGTTGTTTTGGTATTTACACTTAGAAATTTTTCCAAAATTTTTCTAAGCACCAAAACTTAAAAAAAATTATTTTTTATTTGTGCATACCACCATTAACCTTGTTTGCTTGTTGGTTTTGCAGGTTTAACGAAAGAATAGAGAGGCAGTCTAACGAAATTTCACCAAAATTAGGCCATCCAGGGCTCCAAGATTCCACTTTGTTCATATTTTCAAAGTTTCGGCATTTGTAAACCCTTGGATCAAATATTATAAGGACCAAGTGGCAATTCTTTTAATCATTGTAAATAATCATAAATAAAAAGCAAGTGGGATTACGGCTCCCACACCCCCGTTCCCCCATTTGGGGAAAGCTTGTATCTGCCTGATTTTATTCATTTGCTTTTTATCCGCACAGTACTTAGATTAGGTTTTTGGTTGATAATAAAAGTAGATCAAGTAGTTGCTTACTTTCATTTTGGTTAAATTGAATACTAACCCATACTTTTATTTTGGTTAAATTGAATACTAACCCAGCAACAATATATTGAACTACCTGCAAGGGAAAAAAGATTTTCGTCGTCGCAGTAATTAAACAACTTGTTTCTTTCAAGTCTTTTTGCATCTTGTTTTATTTCAAGTTGGAATTTACCCCCTTGACTTCCTAAATACATTCATTGACTTGGAAAGAGATCCTTGGGGATTAATAATCAAGACCAATATTGCACTAAAAACCCTAAAATTAACAAAGGCCTCCCTTCCTGTATGCTCTACACCATCTGTGGTTTGTCTGATCCAAAGTGGTTGTATCATAAAGGAAGTCAGGTGACTAATTTAATTCAATTCACACCCCGATAAATCTCCCAAGGCGAAAATTCAACACCTCGATTCAATCTCGTGGCGAAATTTCACAGAGGAAGCCGGAACCACTAGGTAGTGACCTCGAGATACTGTCAGGCTGCACCCTCGATTGGTGTAGTGTTGGACACCTCCTAGAGACTCCGATCCAGCCCACATTTCCTCGCGTGGAGCAATATTTGATAACGTTTTTGGACATACTCCTCATGCCGTCAAGTATATCTGGAGTTCCCTTCCCTCTAATCCATGCATCAAATCCACATTAATTTTAAAACGAACCAAGACAAATTTGCAAAATACTTTAATCTTTCAGCGGCAATATTTTATTTGACTCCATTGGCACGGATCTACATTTACAACAATACTCTTCATTTGCTTATTATCAGTGTATTGTTGTTGCTTAAACCATATATGTTGATGTTATTTTACGTTGTTGAAGTACTTTTCATATTTGCAAATATCTTGATTCAGTAATTTTATTCTAAACAACTCCTAACAACCACTCCATCCATAACTAATAAAATTCAAGAGTCTTAGAAACTCTTTCGTAGGGACTACCCCCGTTGGCTCCGTTAGGTGTGGCCTAAACAGAGGAGTCAAGATCAAGTGACAGCACCTAACTCAAGACTTGCCCCCAAGGACACACCAAACAACTTGAAGATTTCTGCTGCACTTTCCCCCCAAGGTGTGCGTAAGGCGGCAACACACCCAAATTCATAGCAAATTTCTGCATCGATTTCCATACATTGCCAGCTCTCAACATTTATTAGCTCGATGTTTCTTCATTCTTATATGCAGATTTCTTAGGACAGCCAATTTTTATTTCAATTTAAGTGTTATTGTTCATTTGTTTGATTGGTAGCTGACCTCTAATGTCAATAGGGATTTCCCCATTTGGTTAGCAAGCACTTTCCTGAAATGCAGGGAAATAGTGTGTGGTGATAATGCACTGTTTCTAGTTGCCTTGGAGGTGGATGCTTTCAAGCATTAACACCACCATTCATTTTATTCTATAAAAGGCCTAAAATGAGAGGAAGTATTGATGTGGTGACATTGGGCAATCTTTCCAAGTGCCCCTCAGGTTGCACTTTGTTAAGGGACTTTGTAGCATTTGAAGTGCAGATTTGGGAGATAACAGATCTTAAAGGAAAACAAGAGCTGGCATGTGCTTGGGAGTTAGGAAACTCCACAAACAATGGAACCGAGGCTCGCATGGCCTACAAAGGGCTCACCCTTCTAAAAGATAAAAATCAATAAAGCATAGTCATCATTAGCAGTTCTGCTATCATCATTTGAACACTGATTCATGGGAAGGCTCTCCTCTCTCCTTGTATAGCTCAAGTCATGCAAAGAATGGCCCTACAGAGCTTTTAGGAGGTTGACTTCTTCCAAGTGAAAAGAGTTCATAACTCAAAGGTGGATGAAAAGGCAAACGCAAGCGTCCCAAGAACTGAAGGTTGTTTATGAAAATTGGGGGGTACCTTCCAGCGACCATCAAAACCCATCCACCCTCCCCAAAACAGGTGCAACATAAAACATAATGCATATAGCTACCCTAGGTAGCTCAACCAGTCAATTTGCCTTAAGTGCTAGCCAACATCAGATCAATGGTTCGAATCCTTGGGCGGCTGTTGCTGAGTTGACAACAACATTATCTCTAGACAAACAGGTTTTGCAGTCTACCCAGTAACCCACCCGAGGAGTGAACAGTATCATAAAATTCTACTCAGGGTTGGGTTTTCCATCATCATGGTGGAAAGAAAATGTAATGGGTATGAAATATATGTATCTCACAGGTTCACATGGATTCCAAATGGTAGATTCACAGAGAAAATAGAAAAGTTCCAAATACAGTATAAGTTTTTATTCTAAATTCTGATCAATGGTCACAACTGCCATATGAGCACTTATCCTCAAGAAGTACAAAATTTTACCTGGCTAAGACTAATTGCTCACTAGGATTGTTCGTACCCAAACCAGTGGGGCTCCATTCGATGGCATAAATTTCCTGTAGACAAGCTGGAGTTTTACATAAGTGCATTTCAAGAGAATCAAACATTACTTGAATTAAACTTTTAGAATGATCGATAACAAGTACCTTAGTGTGCCCCTTGAGATCATGCAGACACCTGTCCTGCTTCGTACTCCATATCTGCATTGACATCCAAGAACATGTTATAAAATCACCATAAACTAAAAATTACTTGTGAAAATGGAAGTTCCAATTACCTTTGTTGTCAAGTCATCTGAACCAGAAGCAAGAAGTGTCCCAGTAGGGTCCCATTTAATGGCATTGACTTCATCCTGAGAAAAGGTTTAAAAACAATAAAATGTCAGCTTATTTACTAACAGAAGAAGCTAGATAAATGTAATAACACTATAGACTCATAAACTGTAAATCTTTCTAGAAACAAATATAAATAAACAAATTCCCAACGAGGGTGCCAACCTTTCATCGCATCACACATTTGTGTCTTTCAGTTGCTTGCATTTACTTCCTCAACAAAAACTATCTACATCCCATTAAGAAACAAAAGACGAAATTTGCTTCAAAGGAAGCCAACACAGACACCTAAATAATAATTGAATGGAGATTTTATAATGCCAGAAATAGTCAAACATTTTACTTACCAACTGCAAATAAGTTATAAACAGAAAAAAGAAGAAAGAATTATTCATAAGGATCTTACGTGGTCCATATTACTCATCCAAGAAAAGCAAACCAGTAACATGAAAGTTATCACGAACGGAAAAAAGACAAACTATTAAAAAAGGCAACCAGTAACATGAAAGTTATCACCAACAACGAAAACACAAACTATAACAAAAGCAACCTGTCATAGATTGCATTACAAATAGAAGGCAACAAACCTGGTGCCCAGAAAATATTTTGATGGGGCAATTTTCACCAATTTTACAAACATATATCATCTTGTCTGTGGAGCATGTGGCAAAAGAGACATTATTGCACCAATCAACATCGAGAATGGGTCCTGCACCAAAGGTATCTTCATTTAGCAATAACATTCTCACCTGAAAGTCTTAGCTACTGTAAGTAAACAAGTAATAATACATTACTTTAGATCAAGAACCAATAAAGATTATCATAGACCTGAATGAAACTCAAACTGCTGCTTTGATACCCCTATCTTGGCATCCCATATAATTGCAGTTCTATCCACACTTCCACTAAGAAGGCAATCTCCTTTCTTGTTCCATCTGAGAGAGAAAATGGGTCCTTTATGTTTGTTAAATGTGTTCCTCAATTCTCCTAGTGAAGGCACACAGCAAGCGAAAACAAAATTACAACTATGAATTGTAAAAGCAAATCCGTTACAAATACAAGCAAAAAACATAGTTTAAAGAATAGAATGGCATGTCAAAACAAAATCAAATTCAATGAGAACACATCTGAGAACTTGAAATTTGTGAACATTCATGAAAGTTATAGCCAATCATAGTATATCATGTACACTAGGACAAGTATATTCTTGGCAACATAGCTAACATGGTTGCAACAGGGAGTAATCCCTACTATAGGGAAATCACGTGCATGGTATGTGCACTAGGGATAGAAGAATCGAATTATATATACACAACTGTATATATGGGGTGTCATCCCATGTGTCATCCTCCACACACACATAGTAATGAACATAATGTTCATTACATAAGTAGGCTAGATTAGTAAAATTATTAATAACTATATGGTAGACCATACGTACGCCACTTGGCATGTGCCACATTGAACATGGATTTACTATTTATAAACACAGGTTGTACTCTTTTTCTCTTTCCTTCATCATTCAAGTATTATCTTATTATTTGAATATCTCACTTTAAAATATCTGTTTAAAAATGCTTGAACTTGGGTTATATTGCTTACTGAACCTGCTTATTGTTAAAATATTGTAACTTCAATAGATATTATATTGTACTTTTGTTGCATTCTCCTTTGGACATGTTCTTCCTCCATTCGGACATGTCCTTGATGTAATTGGTCATGTAAAAGTCATGAGGTAAACCCTCCGTTGTAAGTCGGGGCAATAGTACCCACAGAAGTATTATACAAAATGTATTTTGAGTCTCCCAAGGTAGGTCGGCCCTAATTAGGGAACCTGGCTGACCTAGTTAGTTAGTTGAGGCACTTACCTAATGAATATAAATAGGTGAAATGCCTCTTTCATTGATACACATCTCACACTCAAGTATTGCGCTAGAGAGAGAGAGAGAGAGTCTACTGTGGAAGATGAGCAACTATTCTTGTTGCTGTGGTTTTACACTATCTTGGTTGAATTCTATACTGAGGAAGTTCTGCGGGGTTTTCTCCCCTGTGGTTTCCCCGAGGAAAATCTTTGTGTTCTCGTGTTCTATTATGTTGCTGCATTTGTCTTTCTTTCAGTGATCCTTTGCTTATGGTTACGATGTTATGATGCTAAATGTTTTAGATCTTGTATAACCATTAAAAATCTAACATGGTATCAAAGCTACCCTGAAAGAAATCTTTGTGCAACCGAAACAGTGCTATAGCTACAGTTATTGAAGATTAGAGTTTCAAGCTTGAAAACCCTAAAAGACCAAAACTAGTAATTTTGGGACTTTCACCATATCTCAAGATTGGAGAATCCTCAGGAGCCGAAACTTTTACAGGCCGAAGATAAATTCCTGATGTACCCTGTGTAAAAGTTTCAGCTTCCGATTCGCTATAATTTAGGAGATATGATTCCTCCAACTCAGGGTTCCAACCTCTCCCAGATTTCAACCTTAAACAAGTGACCTAGGGCGAATCGCTATATCTCGGGCTAGGAAGGTCCGAATGAGATTTCGTAAGCTGTTCCAGAAAAGGCACGGACTGTAATTTCTGTAGTAAAAATTTCAGACCCTGAAGGTGAACGAGTGACACATGGCAATCCGTCCAAGTTCGCTATGATGAATAGTCCTGAAATAAGTCACTCTAGGAAAATTAGCATAAGTCCCAACTGGTGAAACCAATTCTGCTCTAATCTACGATGCTGGAAAGAGGACAGGCGAGGCTACCTCAGTGAGAAGTTTCAGACACAGAGGAGCAGTAATTTCGGAGATATCGCAAAAACAAGATCAGTCATTTCTGCAGAAGAAACCAGGAAAAAAAAACTAGGGCTTCCTATTCCGAGCACTTCCATCCACCAATCAGTTGAAGAAGGAGGACCATCAAATTCGCCCTAGGAAGGTGCATCTCTCTATGTAAGAAGTTTCTCATTCTGTGAACTTTCATTTTTTAACCTAACACTGCTGCCGAAGAAAACTAGGGCATCGAATATTTTGCAGTTTTGTCCACAGTTTTGGGAAAATAAGTATACTGCTCAGCTTGCCTTGAGGAGGCGCATCTTTCTATCCAATCAGATATGAAAGATACTTAAGTTAAAAAATTAGGGTTTCTCTATCAAACCCTAGGTCCACTAGAAGTAGTCTTTCAAAAGATCCTTCAAGCAAACATCAAATTGAAGCATTATCACTGGTAAGTTTCATCCTCTCTATTTCCATTTGAGGTTCTCATTTTTATCATAACAACAAATAGTACCAAGCTTGAGGACAAGCTTGAAAGAGTCGAGAACTTCTAAGCATGGAATTATAGAGTGCTTACCATACTTGAAGAAGCATGCCATGAAGAACTATGTCAAAGAAGAAGCTATAGATCTAGATGAAATTGAAGTCGAAGCCAAGAAGGACCTAGTCAAAATAAAGACGAGTATTCTGCCTCCACTGGATCTCACAAGTATCATCCTTGAAGACTCCCAAGGATATGTTCGATGCAATGAACAGTATGAACGAAGATGACCTTGGAAACTCAACTCAAAGAATGTGAAGAAAACATTCCATGATTACTTCACAAAAAGACCTCATCTCAAGGAGCAATTAGAAGTCGTTGAAGACAATGACAAAGAAGCAGAAGCATAAATTACAACTTTGAATGGTCTTCCAAATCCAGTCGAGAGAGTTGTCCTAGTAGGAAGATCACATATGAAGAAATGCATGATTGACTGAATAAGAGATGACAATCAATCCCTAAGAACCCAGGCCAAGAAGAAGAAGGAAGAACATTCCCGCCAAGAATAGAAGGACATCTCACAACTCAATAGTTCGATTGTGATGAGAAAGGACACCTTGCGAAAGAATGTCCCAAGAAGGAAGAATGGCAGGATGATATGATCTAAGAAGTAGCAGTCAATCATACATAATGATGTACGGATATGAGTTTGAAACATGAAAGGAAGTTTTGTAAAGTCTTCCAAGTAAATCTACAAAACTAAGTATACCATCAATCGAAGTATCAAAAGATACGAAGCAAGGTTCGTGGGTTCTATCAAAAGAGAGATTAGATTTTGGAAAGACATTGCTCTAGGTGCTAGACACACCTCTTCAATAATGGATATTAAACTAGACAATTGGTGTAATCAAAGTAAAAGAACAGATCAAGCAAACTATATAGTTTGAGACTCTCTACAGAGAACCACCTATGTAAAGAAGGATTTGTACAAACTCAGTAGGCACCCATGGGATAGTGCATACAGTCACATTAGAAACTTGAGGATCAACTAGAGTAATGGAGATCCCAACCTTTACTACAAGGTTGATGATAGAATCCTATAAAGGACAAGAGAAAACTTGCAACAAAGTTCGAGATGAAGGATCATAATATCTAGTGACATAGATGGATACAAAGAAGACTAACAGCAGAGGAGACTACCTGTCACCCTAATGTCCTAATACAGATGCAGAGGGAGGATGGTTCTCCACCTAAGAGGGAGTGACTACGGTAGATCTCAAAGTTCGAGCATCTTGACATGATTCTTGAGATTAGAAGCATGATGAAATCCACAAGACATGCAAAGAAAATGGTGTGGTACCTAAAGGGTACTGCAAAGGTATGAGGACTTTGATTGAGTTGGTAGTACTATGTACTCCAACATATTGCAGAAAGCAAAGTGTTTCTCTAAATGCAACCAAGGATGAATATATTGTAGCTAAGAAAAAAGCAAGTAAATATTCCTCAAGTAATGAGGAATATGATCCAGAAGAATTATATTCCTCAAGTAATGAGGAATATGATCCAGAAGAATTATACAGATGAAGATGAAGATTATACTCTTATCCATTTCATCATTGAATAAGAGGAGATGCACTGGTAAGACACACAGAAACGGTTCTATGTGATCTATGGTGTAAGAATACTTGCTCAGTATTCTGATCATGAGCAAGATAGGAACGGGTCCTCAAAATCAGACGTTGAAGTTGAACACATTTGGCAAAGACTCCAGTAATTCAAGAAGACAGAAATCAAGATGGATTCTACCAAACAAACAAAGATAAGTATTTGAATAGTCATTTCCTATATATTCAGATGTTCAAAGATGTGTACATGATATGTCTCTAAATTTAGGAAATGTATTGTAGAATATTTGTAGTTTACTACTAATATGCAAGTGATGGGTAAGTGGCTTAGATGATTGTTGCATTAGCAGAAATAGTTGCATGATTATATATATCTTTATGCATTGGAAGTCGTCATTTTGATTATGTTATGAAATGTTTCTAATCATAACAATTGTATTTGACTTATAGGAAGGATTGTATGCAATCACCTACAAGAGAAGAAATGATGAAGTTACAAATGTACGATACAATTGCGTATGTACAAGAGAAGAAGGATGCAATCATAGTTACACAAAAGAAGAATGATGCAAGTTGTAAATGTACGATGCAATTGTAGATGTACAAGAAGAGAATGTGGCTGAAGGGAGCTGTAAAGCTCAAGTATGTTCCCACCGAGGAACGAGTAGCAAATGTATTGACTAAGCCTCTGGGACCTGTAAAGTTTGAATACTTTCGAGACAAGCTTGGTGTAGTCCGAAAGGACTTCTCTCGAAAGAGGGAGTGACAGTAGATGTTGGATGTAGTGTTGAGTTGGTCAGTCTAGGGGAGGGTACGCCTGGCTAGGCTTGTTTGGCCTGAAAGGGTTAGTAAGCCAGACTAAAGACCTGTCAATCCTAGGGGGATTAGTATGTCTGGCTAGGCTTGTTTGGCATGAATGGGTTAGTAAGCCAGACAAGGATTGTTTGGTCCCCAGGGAGATCCATCTGTCTAACTAGGCTTGTTTGGCTCGAAAGAGTTAGTAAGTTAGACAAAATGCCCGGATGGATCTACCTGATAACTCACCGTGATGCTGCTCCAAAGAAGATGAAGGGCAAGATGTATCCTCAGTATTGCTATACTGTTGATTGTTGATGACTGTTGAGATGCTTGATGGTTGTTACAGTATTGCTATACTGATCGATTGTTGATGACTGCTAAGATGCTTGATGGTTGTCACAGTATTGCTATACTGTTGATTGTTGACGATTGTGGTTGATGTTTGATGATTGTTGCAATATTGTTATACTGTTGATTGTCAATGATTGTTGATGATGGTTGCTAAAATGTTTTGATGATGGTTGAGTCAATTGTTTCAGTATTGTTATACTAATGCTTGCTGAGATGCTTGATGGAATAATTGCTTCAGTATTGTTATACTGATTGTTGAGATGTGTGCCTCAGTATTACTTTACTGATGATTGTTGAGTTAGTTGCAGTGTTGTTACACCGATGATTGATGATTGTTGAAGTTTCAGTGTTACTACACTGATGATTGTTGATTTTTGAAATAATTGCTAAGGCAATTTCAGCATTTCTATACTGATGTTGATGATGATGTTGCTTCAGCATGTTGATGATCATGATGTGGTTATGGTCCCAACACCTTGTGTTGATGTTGTGGTGTCAGCACCCTGTGCTGATAATGTTGATATGGTTGTGGTCCCAACACCCTGTGTTGATGATGTTGATGCGGTTGTGGTCCCAACACCTTGTGTTGTTGCTGATATGATTGTAGTCTTAGCACTCTGTGATGTTGATGTTGATGTAGTTGTGGTCCCAACACCTTGTGTTGTTGCTGATATGATTGTGGTCTCAACACCCTGTGCTGTTAATGTTGATGTAGTCACAACACTTTGTGTTGATGATGATGATGTTCCAGTATCTCTATGCTGGTATTGTAGATGATGATCTTGCATTACAAATGATTTGTTTTTTAGTACTAACATGCTAATGAAGTTGTTGATTATTTCGGTATTTATATACTGTTGATGCAGATGATGATGTTTCAATATTCCCATACTGAATATATAGATGATGTTTCAGTATTTACCTACTGAAGGTGCAGATGATGGTGATTCAGTATTTCTATACTGAAGATACAGATGATTATGTTTCAGTATTCCCATACTGAAGAAGCAGATGATGGTGATTCAGCGTTTCTATATTGAAGATACAGATGATAATTATGTTTCAGTATTCCCATACTGAAGATGCAGATGATGATACTTATGATACAGATGATGATGCCTTCAGTATCACATACTGGAGATACAGATGATGATAGTTCAGTAATCACACACTGATACTACAGAAGATGATCTAGAAGATGATACTGATAGTAGATGATTCAGCACATATAGAAGATGATTTAGTATTTACATACTAAGATTACGGAAGATGATCCAGCTGAGATCGATGATGAAGATGTATGATGATGTTCCAAAACTTCCTATGACATATAGATTCACCAGTCAATTGTACAGTTGTAATGATGGTTGTTGTTGATGTAGAATACCTTCCTAGTTAAGAGGGAGTGTTAAAATATTGTAACTTCGGAAGATATTCTATTGTACTTTTGTTGTATTCTCCTTTGGAGATGTTCTTCATCCATTCGAAGATGTCCTTGATGTAATTGGTCATGTAAAAGTCATGAGGTAAACCCTCCGTTGTAAGTCGGGGCAATAATACCCACAGAAGTATTATACAAAATGTATTTTGAGTCTCCCAAGGTAGGTCGGCCCTAATTAGGGAACCTGGCCGACCTAGTTAGTTAGTTGAGGCACTCACCTAATGAATATAAATAGGTGAGGCGCCTCTCTCATTGATACACATCTCACACTCAAGTATTGTGCTGGAGAGAGAGAGAAAGAAAGAGTCTGCTATGGAAGATGAGCAACTATTCTTGTTGTTGTGGTTTTACACTGTCTTGGTCGAATTCTATACTAAGGAAGTTTTGCGGGTTTTGCGGGGTTTTCTCCCTTGTGGTTTCCCCGAGGAAAATCTTTGTGTTCTCTTGTGTTGCGACATTTGTCTTTCTTTCAGTGATCCTTTGCTTATGGTTATGATGTTATGATGCTAAATGTTTTAGATCTTATATAACCATTAAAAATCTAACAGTTATGTATGTGCATCCAATTATATTCCTTAAAAGAGGTATCAGGGCTTCGGTTGAGAATACTCCATTAAGCAAAAACATCAAGTTTTGAAAATTTGTTAAGTTATTAGGGCTTAGAATCGTCTCATGCAAGTAGAGTAAAATTACATTTGAGTGGAAGATTGAATTTTTTTCTAGGCAAATTGAGGTTCAAAAAACCCCACCAATGTCCTAGCAATACCTTTCTTCATTTCATAGATTATGTTACAGCCTTGAACTGTTCTCATGTTTTTACAACCATGAAAATGTCTCTTGATGCCTCTTCCCTAGTACTTATTTCTATAACCCTTTTTTTCCATTTTGCAAACCCTCATGGGCCATGATTTCCTCTATGCCTAGACACATTTCTCAAGTGCAAACCATCCTGACCAAGTTTTTCTATGTGGCAACACACATTGCTTGGAATTTGTACCCCTTGCAAGTCACAAGATCCATTAGATTCCACATCCTTCTCTAAATTCCAAATTCTCGTAGCAACCCATTATTTTTCCATCTCATGAACTAATATAACTTGTAAGCCAAGTTTGATTATTATGTGGCATGCCCTTATTACACAACCACAAACCCTACCCACACTTTTCCATTGCATCTAAATGATTTTGAGACAATGTGCGATCAATACCTGAAAATCGCATGCCTCTTACATCTGCAAGCCAAATTCATCTGTAAAATCCTCAAAAACTTCACCACTCATACTAGAATAGTAAAATCCCATCTACATCCCACATCCATCCATAATCTGTCTATTACTCTATTTGTGTTCCTACATGCAATCCCTTCCCTCCCTTTCCTTCATTTTGCATCATATATATATTGTGTCCACCTTGCCGCATGCTCCTTCAGTCCCATGTCCTAACAAATTCCCAAAAATAGAGTAGCAACAATCGCCGAGACTGGGGAGCAACACCAAGTTAAGCTTGAAAGCTAACTATCTCAAGAATGAAATGAAAACAAATACAATACCTGGAGTCAAGAATTGTACTCATTTATGCAATAGGTGAAACTAATGATCCAACAAATAACACAGTTGATCCAGTGAATGACACCATTGATCCAATGGAAGCATCCATCCAAACCCAGCACTTCTAGAACGCAAGGGAATCAAAGATTACTTGTATCGCATGGCTTTCTTAGTTTACAACAAGGATCTTCCAATACACTGAAGTTTGAATAACCCAAATTTAATGGGAACAATGCCAAGCTTGGTACCATATGATTAAACAAGGTTGAGAGATATTTTAAAGTGAATCCAACATCAAACAATGAAGAAAAAATCTCAATAGCCTCAATGTGTCTGGAAGGTAATGAGAACAATGCCAAGCACAGTACCATATGATTAAAAAAGGGTGAGATATTTTATAATGAATCCAGCATCAAACAATGAAGAAAAAGTTTCAATAGCCTTAATGTGTCTAGAAAGTTCCATTAATGATGATTTATATGGTGGACCAACAATACCAAAGGCTTGTGTCCAAACTGGCAATTGTTTAAATTGAAGTTTACCCAAGGATTATTTGACATGGATAACAAAACATCTTCAACAGAGATGCCAACATTTGACAAAGAGGATCAATGGAAGATTATACCAAAGGATGGAAAATTTTCAAATTTTGTCTACTCAAATCTCAAAGATGCTCAAATAGATGATATTGAAGATTTATATTGCAGATTTAAAATAAGCTCTATATTAGATACAAAAGTGGAGCATATCCTCTATGGATCAAGCCAAAACCAAGGCTAAGATGATAGAAAAGAAGCTCTTGATTGTCCTTAAGTCAATAGATATGTACCATTGCACCAACGTGAGAGTCAACCTCCAATGTTCAAATCAAGAAAAAAGGGCCAATAAGAGGAGTTACAAATGTAAGAATGAATGGGTCTCAAGTCATACATGCAAAGATCTAGATTGATCAAAAGGAAGAAATCTCCAACACTAACTTGGATGGAGGGAAAGAAGAACCCATTGGAAATACTAAATTAGAATCATATGTCGAGGAAAACATACAAAACAGTGTTCCACCAAGTTTCCGGGATGCAGGAGCGTGGGAACAAGGAAACGCACATTGGGGACTTGTAGAGACACCCCAAAATTTTGGAGTATTTTGGGGGATGGGGGGGGCGGGGGGGCGTCGAGGTCTCTAAAATTATAAAAAAATAGAAAAATAATAAAAATATGAACTCCAACATATACACTCTTGTGTTCCCGAAGAGTTTAGTGTAATGTAAATGTAATCATTATAGCCAAGCATATCATATCGATGTTTGTTTCTTTTTATTTGTTTCTATTTCGATTTATAATGACCATTTAGTGTAAAAGACTAAAATTTAAGATGGACCATTTTTGTTTTTAAGTAAAAAAATTTAAAAATTCGAGGGGGGTGGGGGCCTGTGGGAGCCCCCCATTTTCAGGATGGAGCGTGTGGGAGCCCCCCAACCTGGAAAACTCCTAGACCTGTGTTTCCCCAAGTTTGGCAAAATGGGGGGGCGTTGGGAAACGTTTCCCATGGAGCCTCCCAGCCCACAGGGCATGGGATGCGCAGGGGGCGCGCCCTCGACCCTGGGAGACATGTCCCCGTGGAACAAATTATCGTTGACAACTATGACAAGCATGATGCAAAAAATGAAATCCAAAAGGTATGATGAAGTAGACTAGCCCAAGATCTCATAAGAAGATATGTCAAGAAGGCCACAACCTGAAACCTTGAAGCTCAAAGGGTTAGTGAAAAATGAATGCAACTATACTTGTGACTCTTGAAGTGCTCATAACTTCATTGATATCAACATCACAAACAAGTTGAATCTCTTTGTATATCCATTGAAGTACCTTAGATTTGAAATGGTTGATGACTAAAGAATTAAAGGTTGGACAATGTCATAAGGTGATGGTTCAGATGCAAAAATTCAAACTACAAATAGAATTCTATAACATGCCACTTGGTGGAATGGGCACAATCTTATGCACAAAATGGTTGATGCTACTAGTGTACCTACACCACCAATCTGTAGAAACAATTCATAAGTTCATATGGTAAGAAAAAAAATGCAAACTATACGAGAAACCTCCTTGCAACAGAGGAAGGCGAGGTCCAAAAGAATCCCTAGCCAATGTCCAAAGAAAAAAGATTTCACATAGACTTGCATGGAGGATTCCAACATAAGAGACCATTTGGAACAAACCCATAAGACTATGCACATCTTTAGACAGAAATCTCCAACAACCTGTTATCACGAATCTCGTAGTTTCCTCGTGGAGTAATCCTATACAAGATGGCAGAGGGAACACGCAAACAAAGTCGTGGCCTACAAATACCCTAACCCCCAAAAGATGGATGGTTGCCACGCCGATTAGGATATCCTTCACTTTATGCCACAGACTGCCCAAGTGACAAAGGGGGAGACCTAGACCTATCTTAGAAGAACAAAACTGTAGCTAATCATCAGATCAAACCAACAAACAGGGAATATGTAAGGTGAGAGCCAGAAACCCTAGATTTAAGGGATAAGCCATAAATTATGGAATGCTCGAGTACGGGTATTTAAGGATGGTATAAATATTACTCAAACAAAATGGATTAGTGACTTATGGAATTACAATCAGATCTAGAATCAGTGTGTTCATTCACTAGATCCGGCCCGGGACCCTAGGGGGATTTAATTAGAAAAATGGAAATTCCCCAAGGTGGGGTTGAATCAGAGAATTATGGCTTTCAACATACTCCGTTGGATGAGAGATTTGACAATACGACAAAATCCAAGCAAAACTGGAAAAAGAAGCAAGGGGAATTGGCTACCAAGTCAAAGAGGGGCGCTTTCTATCTGTCAAGGATCAGTGCCTGAAGATGGGTAAATATTGTCTGCTGCTGACGCCTAAAAGGGAGAGGCAGTTTTCCGAGATGGCCAACAAAACCCAGATCACCAAATTTGTGGATTCCTAGTGCAAATTGGTCTAATGAATTTTCCTGCTTCTAACAAGGGTTTTTTCAGGAAAAATAGCTGATGGGCAATGCATGAAGAAGTTAAATACAAAAAAATTGGTTGAGAAAATCACCTGAGATATGTAGATTCATGCCTGGATAACGAGGAACACTTCCCCATAGATCAAATGAGAAACTCAGACAAGTTTTGATGAAGTCGTTTTTGCTCGATGACCCTGGTGTCCTCTCTACCTGCCACACGAAGGAAAATCAATAAGTAATGGCAAATAAATTGGGATAAACAAGAAAGAAGCTAAAGATCAGGAAGTAAAAAGTCATAAAGAAGTAATCACTCCCTGTTAAAGCCCAAATTTGGAGCAAGACGTGAGGATGAAGATTCACCAATGCGCCCCCTTCTCCAAGTCGCCTTCTTTGCCTGTAAATCAAACAAATATAAAAGATACAAAAAATCTATGCCGAAGAAACTTAGTGCAGGAGAGAAACAATTTCAATCATTATCACAGTCATTCATCCAAATATACACAAGTGTAGAATCCCAGAAATATCTCTTTATTCAGAAGTTCCAATACCAGAGCTCATGGTTTACAATGGGGGGATCACCTCTCTTAAATAGGTTGAGAGTGTGTCCGCATTTTACCTAACTATCATTCGACGATTGAGATTAAGACATCATCAAAGGGGGGTGCACTTTGCTCAAGTACGCCTTCCTAAGGTGGAAAACACAACATAACATAAGATATGACATGATAGTACATCAAAGGGGGTCACTATGGGCTTAATTCACCCTATGCCCCATTACAACCTCCAATCATAGGATATAACAATATAATACATCAATTGGCCAAGTTCAGGGGCAACCCTTAGGGGACGTCCTCACTGGCTAAGCTAAAATAAAATAATCCTGGGCCCAATGTTGACTGAAAATACTAGAGAACTGTCCGCGGAGCCAAAACACATCATCTAAGAAGTTTCCCTGCCATTTCCTTGACCCAATAGGCCAAATCAATTTTTTCAGTGAATTTCCTAGTTCATTTTGGGTGGTACATCCTCTGAAACTTAATAAAATCATCATAACTATGTCCAGGCTGAGAACTAGGGCAAACTAACTGTACTGGATGATCTAGAGACATAGAAGAATGGTATAAGTAACTAATCATACCCCCTAAAACACTGCAATGCTAGGAGAACCAAAATCACTGCCATAATAATAAAATTTGGCAAATAATAAAGTAATAATAATCACTGGACGTGCAATCTGAGGCCAAACTCTGAAAAATGACACCACGGTATTGGTCCTGGGCATGTTTAGAGGAAATATAAGCACTGTTGTTTTTTGAGTCACTGCCTTGGTTGTCAAAGTACCCAAACTATAGGTGAGATATTGTACCAATACGATGCTGCATGTATCCAAGGTAAAAAATGCTCCAATGGTGTATATCAAAACCCAACTTAAGTCATGTTATTCAGAATTATGGTGACAATAATAATAATAATAAGTAAGATATACCTGTCCCTTTGAAAGATCATTGAACCTTCTGGAAGTCTCTTGTGCATGCCATGCTTACAAAGTTTAAATAGCCTGCCACTGCTGGGTGAGGATGGAAAACAAGGCTAAGGTAAAGGGGAATGACTCATCACTGACTTTGACTATGTAATCTCTCTGAATGATAACCAATACACTCAACCAAAAAGATAGGAATAACATAGAGTAACAGGGAATGGCGATGTCTCACAAATGGATAAAGTACTTGGGCTTGTTTCCTTCAAATTCTAGCAAGTTTTCCTTTACATTACTTTGCAATACAGGTCAACCTTCAAAGGCAAGTGCCCTGGGAACCCTTATGGGCTCCAGTACTGACAAAGACATAACCTTTGCAAGCTAGTCTCACCCTGTTTCCCTGTGGGGGCAAATGAGCCGAACACTATACAAAGAGTGAGTGCTCATCCTTTAACCATTGATCTTTTTCACTAACTTTCACTTTCTCATAAGATAGTAGCCAGCCTACAAAAGCTGGTGCCCTGGAAAGCATTCTGGGCTCCAGTACTTTGGGCTTATTTCCTTCAAACTCTAGCAAGTTTTCCTTTACATTACTTTGCAATACAGGTCAACCTTCAAAGGAAAGTGCCCTGGGAACCCTTATGGGCTCCAGTACTAACAAAGACATAACCTTTGCAGGCTAGTCTCCCCCTATTTCCTTGTGGGGGCAAATGAACCAAACACTATACAAAGAGTGAGTGCTCATCCTTTGACCATTGATCTTTTTCACTAACTTTCACTTTCTCATAAGATAGTAGCCAGCCTACAAAAGCTGGTGCCCTGGAAAGCATTCTACGCTCCAGTAAATGACTAAGGCCTAGCCCTGCTGCCAGCGAGCATCCATAGCCCGGACGAGTTTGCCTCACCCTGCTGCCCCTATGGAGGGCAAATGAGCCTTACACTATACAAAGAATGAGTGCTCAACCCTTTGGCCACTTACTACTTTTTAAACATTTATACTTTGCATTATTTAGATATAGCATTTATGTGTTCCGATGTTTTAGTCTTTAGCAACTCTGTTTGGTGGAGCACTTCTTTTGAGGACTAAAGGAGAACTACCTGGTGAACCCAACCACATTGGCTAAGCCACATACTTCATAGCCAAAGACACATAGAACATGGAGTCTATCATGCATAGGGGTTAAAATGGAGAAAAGATCTTCAATCTCACAAGTCTCAGTCAATCTAGGTCATGGGATAAAATTCAAATGACGGATGTACAAGATGGATGGGGGCAAGCGACACATGGAACAAACATAGCACTAAAAGTCTAACATTTGTGTTAAGCATGGCATGAGCAATAGTCTTCGACATCGAGTTCTTTGATCAGTCTTAGCACAAGTTTAAGCATCAATATACATATAAGCATTGGTCGCCATGATCATCCTAACAAAACAAGCCTAGGTATTTAATATACATCACAGAGCAAAAACAAACCAAGGAAACATATACTTGATCTCACCATATACATGTCTTCGTCTAATAAGGCCCTCTATATCTGTGTGTACCATATATGCTCTGCTACTCTACTCAAATGAACTAGGTCACCACTGAAATCATCTCAATGGACAAGTGAATCTCAGTCCTGGCAAGGAAGCACTGCTAAAGAAGGCTTTGAAATGGCTGAGGCTGCAATGATCCATGCTAAAACCCCATGTGAATGAATAGCTCGAAAAAAATAAAGAGATTAATTTGTATGCTGCATCATGGTAGCCCAGCTGCAATATATATGTGAAAACACAACCTTCAATCAAATGGAGGAAATCGCTCACTTAAGACATCTTGTAAGGACACATGGCTTTCCATTTGCAACAACCTTTCCAAAGTATGCTTGGAGGAAAAAGCATCTTGAAGAGGGAGGACTTCCAATAAAGTTCATCGTGTAGGTAGGGTAGATCAATATAATTATTAAATGTGTGGTCAGCCATACAAAAGCCAACTAGCAATTCCACATAGAACATGTAATTATAAACACAGGTTTTACTCTTTTCCTCATTCATCTACTATCTTATTATTTTAATATTTCACTCTAAGGTATCCATTTGTCGCATGCTTGAAGTTAGCTTGTATTGCTTATGGGATCTAGTTATATGCAATAGTGTTTATACAGCTTATAAGTTGGCTTATATTGCTTGAAGTTGGCATAAGCAATAGTGTTTATATTGCTTAAGGGATCTAGCTAATAGTGTGATATTGTTTTGACAAAATAGTGTCGTCAAACGGATTTACCACTTCACATAAGATATGGTACTAATTTTAATTTTCCTGAAAGCATATAATTGTGTGCTAGTATCATCTCTATAATAGAAGAAGCCCCCATAGCTTTGTTCGCAAAACCTTCCAACCATTGTTTGAATCTAGGTTGCAGCGAAACCACCCCCCCCCAACTCGCCCCCGCTTCGGAAGTTGAATTTGGGCTGAAGCTATGTCGAAGCTAAGTTGAATCGCGCTTCCTTTTTGCTTCCATCCAAAGTCGTTTTTTAAGAGCGCGCTTCAGTGCAATTTATCACGCTCCCTGCCTCTATGTGGAATCGATAGGGAAGCGATCACTTCCTTCATCGCTTCCCATAGCTTCCAACCAACATTTAAATCGCTTCCCGTCGATTCTGTCAACGCTTCCCGTCAATTTGGTTAGCGCTCCATGTCAACTTGCAAAAATGAGAAGGAGAAAGAGAGGTGAGTTCCGCGATTGGACTATTGGAGGGAAGGAAAAGGGCTTTGGGGGATAAAGCCCTCTTCTCCACACTCATTCTCACTTTGCATTGCTTGAGAAGAGAAGAGAAGAGAAGAGAAGGGAGAAGAGGAAAGGAGAAGAGGAGAAGAGGAGAAGGATGCCATCAAGCTTGGGTTTTTTCTTGGAGATTGAAGAAGGTTGTCACACTCACTGCCATTGGAGAGCCAAAGAGTTAGGCTCTAAGCCCTTTCTTGTTGATTTGCTTTGTGTTTGAACTTTTGAAGTTTGATGATTGATCTATATTTGAATGCTTAGAATCTAGAATCTAGAATGTATATGTTCCTCTCCTACTCTTTCCCATGCTTCCTCCCTCATTCTAATGTAGGGCAACAGGTTAAATCTCTAGTTCCACTTCCAACTTCTAACAAACATGATGATGGGTATATGGTTTATTTTGTTGGTTCCATTTGTTATTTTGATGATGGTGATTGTAAACCATAGGAGGAATGAGGGAGAGGGAGAGGACGAAGAAGTGGGTAGTGGCACATACCATGGAGAGGAGGGAGGGTAGGAGGAGGAGGGAAACCGAATGAAAACCAAAGAGGACTCAACACCCTGATGGAAATATGTCACAAAGCAAGGAGGAAGCAAAAGGGGTGGAACCGCCAAAATTGGTTGCCCCCATTATAAAAAGACTTACATAGGTTCATATACCCATTTGAGAAGACATCTAGGTGGGCACATGCCATGTGATGAAAAGAGAACTATAGGAGTTTGTGTTTTCCCAAATGTGTCATCAACAAAAAGAGCCATGTATAAGAAGGAAGAATTTGAAGCACAAAACAAATCAAAAGGATCAAGGGTTGACCAAGACCCCTCAAACTAACCGAGAGCTGGAGGCCCATCCACCCAAGGTAGTGGATTCTCGCCCATGGCGTCACACAAGACAATATCAAATTTCCTTGGGTGATGAAAAGAGAACTATAGGAGTTTGTGTTTTCCCAAATGTGCCATCAACAAAAAGAGCCATGTATAAGAAGGAAGAATTTGAAGCACAAAACAAATCAAAAGGATTAAGGGTTGACCAAGACCCCTCAAACTAACCGAGAGCTGGAGGCCCATCCACCCAAGGTAGTGGATTCTCGCCCATGGCGTCACACTAGACAATATCAAATTTCCTTGACCAAGGTGGCAAGGACGACATGGATGCAAAAGTGTTCCAGTTTCTCTATGCATGTGGCATACCATTCAATGTTCTTTGCTCACCCTATTGGCATGAAATGGTAGAGGCCATCCACACTACTCCAGCAAGATACAAGAGCGTCAGGTATGACAAATCTAGAACTACAAGGCTTGACAAGGAGAAAGCCAAGATCCAAAATGCTTTGGGGCAATTCACAAATATTTGGAATGATTATGGGGTATCAATTGTATCAGATGGTTGGAAAAATGTAAACGCAAAGCCATTAATAAATGTTCTTGATGTGTCCACTACTTGTGCAGTTTTCCTTTCATCCCATGACTACTCAGGTAAATTCAAGACTGACATTCCAGAACTGCTACTCAAAACCATTGAAGCTATTGGTCCATACAATGTCATCCATGTTGAATTTTGGCATGTGTATGATATTTTTACAAAATTGCAAACTGTAATAGAGATAGCACTTGAGATTTTAACAACAGTAGATCATAAGCAACAGCAAGACAACATTCACAAAAATTGAACACAATATTTTTCACGGGGAAACCTTTTAAGGACAAAAACCACAAAGCATTAATAATTCATCCTCTAAATGAGATGACCGAGTTTGTACATGAGCAAAATTCCGAGATGCATGTAGAAAAAGAATTTCCAAACAAGCTTTTACAACTTGTGTTCTTTCAATCTGAGAAATCCCTAATGAGCTTGCTGTTCACTGCTGCTATCAATGACTTGTCTGCAACGTGGACTGTGCTTGCTACTGTACCTGCTGCCACCTCAGTGAAGACTGTTGCCACCTCTCGAATGCCTGTTGTTACTGCCACATGGACGGTTGTTGCCCTTCACCACCTCAGCGAAGTCTGTTGATGACCTATGGACTGCTACTACCCTCCACTGTGAGCTGTAACAGCTCTGCTGCTACTGCTGCTCACCACCCGTTACTAATATCACTCTCCATCGTAAGCTCTACTCCCACCGTGAGCTCTCCTGTTGTGGATAGCCTCCACCGTGAGTGAAAGCAGCTGCTAGTGCTGAAGGAAAGGGGCAAGAAAAAGATCCTTGGTGACCAGTTGTCACGCTAGGGAAGATGGAACAAAAGAAAGGTGTACACCAGCAGATAGAAAAGAAACCCTCAATCACTGAATTCCTTAGTCAACCAAGCAGCGATAATAGAGAAGGCCTCAGCCACAGATTCTTCTTTTGGGAGCAGTCCAAAATGTGTTTATGAATGATAAACTTATGTATGAAAATGAGTTGAAGCTTCTTTATTTATATTCCATCAAACATTTAAGTTGGTTCCACATAATTAGGAAGTTGTCATTAAGGCTTCTTTTCTCTTTCATCTTTGACCCTTGACTATTAATGTTTTGTGGTTCAAAGGACTTTTTGGTGTTTGTCTTTTGCCCCTTGGTACTTCATTTGATGGTTACATGGACCAATACTAGGGTTTCATGATCCTTCAAGTATTTTTGTGACCACAACAAGTTGTCTCAAGAGTTCTTCAGGGTCCTCGTGGTTCATTCATGCCCACTAAAAGTACATCTTCATAAATAAGGAGAATTGTTAAATGTTTTATTTTGATCTCCTCATTGCCACCAAGATCAGGTGTTGGATCTCTCAACTAGGGATAGCTAGTCCCTGGAGAAGGTCCCATAGCCCATAGATCAAGGAGAGGAGTGCATCACTTGCCCAGACCCAGTCTAGGGCTTATGATGATGGCTCGATAACTGACTAGGTGCCTCAGCCCCAGGCTGCATCAGAAGACTCAATGTCAAATACTTGGTAACTGACCAAGCACCTCCATTCTCCCAGAGAATGGCCCTCAGCCCCAGGCTAAGGTCCTAGTCCTGGACTAGGTTAAATTCCTCGTAACTGACTAGGTGCCTCCATTCAGTGAATGGCCCTCAGCCCCAGGCTGAGGCCCCAGTCCCAGACTGGATTAATTTCCTGGTAATTGACCAGGTGCCTCCATTCTCCCAAAGAATAGCCATCAGCCCCAGGCTGAGGCCCCAATCCCGGACTGGGTTAATATCCTGGTAACTAACCAGGTGCCTCCATTCTCCCAGAGAATGGCCCTCAGACCCAGGCTGAGGCCCCAGTCCCAGACTGGATTGAATTCCTGGTAACTAACCAGGTGCCTCCATTCTCCAGGAGAATGGATCCAAGTCATAACTGATAATGTTGCTAATTGTAAGGTAGCGGAAGCAATCATTGAAGATAAATACCCTAACATATTTTGGTCCAAGTGTTTGGTTCACGCATTGAACCTTTTGATGCTTGACATCATTAAGTTGAAGGAGAATGATTACAAATGGATTGGTAAATTGTACAAAAAGAACAAGTACATGATAAGATTTATTACCAACCATAGCAATGCCCACAGCATTTTTCATAGTCACTCAAAGTTGGAGCTATTGAAGATAGCAAAGACTAGATTTGCTAGCTACCACCTCATCTTCAAGTTCCTTTTGAAGTTAAGAGAGGCAATGGCTAGCATGTTATCAAGTGAATCATGGAAAGTATTGAAAGATAGGGCTACATCCACATCTGATAGACTTGATTTTCAAGAGGTGGAGGACACCATTCTTGATGGTCAAATTTGGGCAAGTGTCAAGTATGTTTTGCAGTTCACAAAGCCCATTTATTACATGATTTGGTTTGCAAATATAGATAAGTCGATGATTGGGGAAGTGTATGAGGAAATGGATAGCATGTTGGGCCAAATTAAAGATATTGTTGAACAGAAAGATCCCATCTTGTATGACCATATTCACAGACATGTGGTCAAAAGGTGGGAACATCTCAACATTCCACTGCATACCTTAGCATATGTATTAACATCAAAAATTATTCTCCATCTTGGTTGGCCAAACCAGCATTTGGGGGTGGGGTTAGGAGAAAGCCCCACACAGATCCAAAGGTACAAGTTGAGTACATGGTTGTTATAGACAAGCTAGTCCCTGATAAAAAGGAATGTGACTTATTGCACAGTGAATAAAGCAAATACCTCGGTAAAGTTGGTATTTTTGGTACTTTGAATGCAATCAAAGATCAAGATAGGGCACCTGTTGTCACGTCCCCTCCCCTCATCTCAACGATGGAGAAGACGCGACCACTACTGCGCTGTCTATCTAAACCAGGCATCTAGCCCCATGAACATAAACAATAATGCATTGAAATAAAAATATACATATGCAGATGCATAATGCAATAATATACAACGGAAGCAAATACATTTCAACACATTCATCATGTTCATAATAATTTTTAAAGCAATACATTGCATTATTAAATACAAGAGAGCACTTATCTTGAATTTGAGTTGTCCCGCAACTAGCTATGTCGCTACAACATTCCACCCAACCATAGGCCAGTGTGCTCATCAATCTCTCAGCACCACTGTCACCCCCGAGTTGGGCATGATTTCCACAAGGAACTAGGGAACAGCAGGCTCACACAGCCAAAAACATATCAAAACTCATCCAAGCCAATCTGCGGTTGGGTTGATCAAGTTGTTAAAGCAGTGGAAAGGTAGAATTGCTAAGCTAGTGAGCTCAACCACAAAGCTATGGACACATGTACAAGATCTATCTAGCTTGGAATTCCACAATACCTACACACCCAACACAAGAAAGTATTCCCTTCACTACTACACAGTCCCTTAGGCCATACCTTCCCTTCCAATGCTCTTCAGGGTGTGCATAGAAGATTAGCCAGCCCCTCTTGATCTCTTTGTGAGGTTCCTCTCTTCATTAGGTTTGTCAAGCCAATTCTGAGCCTCTTCCACTCCTAAGTCCTTCAGAGCAAAACAAGGATACACATGACAACAAAATACAACTGTTGGGCATGAAGAAAAACATCCTCGAAACCAAAAACGAAAATGGTAGAAGGGAAATAAACCTTGGGAGAGCAAATTCGATTTCAGAGACGTCTATGGGCTTCATAGGGGCAAAAACGGCCTCTTCAAACCCCCAATTTGTGGATCTCTTCTCCCATCCACTGTGCAACACCAAAAACGGATTTCCCAGCCATGGAAAAATGAAGAAAATGCAAAAATCGTGAGGGAAAAACGCACAGCAAGCTCCAACTGCGTGAGGAAGTGAAAACTATGGGTGAATAATGGCTTGGGCATGCATTTCTGGGTATTTACTTGCCCAATAAGCAAAAACACGTTTTTTCCAAAAATGATGACTTGCCCCAATACGAATTTGACTACCATACTCTTCCATTACTCTTCCATTCCCAAGGCATTAACTACCTCAACCAATTTCTAGAAGAAATAAATGATTTGGTGAATAAGACAACAAAGGTAGTTGAGAGCTTTATGGGTTCTCCCATTGGCATTTGGCTCAACACTATTGGCTCAATAGTTTGAATAATTTCCCTCTCTATTCCTTGTGAAATCATGCCCCCATCTCTTTTGTTGCATTGCATAGCTATTTGTGGGTAATTTATTAAATTGCATATTTACATGATTTCTCATTTATAATGTGCCTAGCTAGCACAAAAACCATCGACATCGATTTTAATTTTCGATATGAAAACGCTAAATCCATGGTGGGGCCTTGGCCTTTAGCTCCTCACCATGATTAAATAACAATATTTACATCATGTACAATTTTAATGCAAATGGGGTCAAAATCGGGATATTACACCTGCTATCGAATGGTGGAACATGTATGGCTCAACATGCCCACGTGAATAAATTGGCAGTCATAGTGCTTTCACAAGTGGTTAACAATTCCTCTGAAGAAAGGTGTTGTAGCACCTATAGCTTCATCCACTCAATGAAAAGAAACCGATTAAATGAAAACCAAGCAAAAAGCTTGGTTTATGTACTACATTACAACTTGAGGTTGTTGACTCATTATTGTGAGCAGGACAAAACTAATAGATCATGTGTCACTTGGGACAACAATCTGGAGGAGCATAACTTAGAAAATGGAGCCTTAGCTTTAGAGCGCTTGGAGGAAGAGCTTTTGGGCGATGAGGATGACCACGCAGCAGCAACAACAACAATGCCACTACCATCTTCTACCTTATTTCCAGATGCACCATCTTCGCCTAGAGATTCAACTTCACGACCTCCATTTGCATCAGCAAGAGGAGGTCTTACAAGACCGAGTCTTGGATGTGGCTTAGCATTGGTAGCTACTAGGGATGATAATCCCACTCCCATTGTTCATAGAGCACAGGAAAAGAAAATAGAAACTTCCCGTGTCAAGAAGAAACATCCATAAAA
The DNA here is from genome assembly GCA_001517045.1 of Pseudotsuga menziesii. Taxonomy (NCBI): domain Eukaryota; kingdom Viridiplantae; phylum Streptophyta; class Pinopsida; order Pinales; family Pinaceae; genus Pseudotsuga; species Pseudotsuga menziesii. The sequence goes on along the minus strand of LPNX010520467.1, from coordinate 347,090 downwards.
TCTACTTTGCTTATTTACAGTACTTTCAAGTTTTTGCACTATTGACACTTTTATATTTATTATGACATATTTTGTAAACAGTACATGGCAATTCAAGTTTGAAGTTTGAAGTTGAGCCTACATTTGAAGTTCACTATTTGCAACTTTGCATGATTGACTCATTGACTGCATAAAAGCATATTATAACTCTTTGGTAATGAACATGATGCTTAGTGAATTGTTTCAACTTTCAATTTTTGTTTCATGGTTGATGTTCTCCATTAGACTATAGTTTGGTTACACGTACTAGTGATGACAAAATGTTATATATTGAAAATTTGAAGCTTTACGGTTAATGTTATGGAATCATGGATATTGGACCTATGGTTGATGTATTCACTTCTCGACGATTGATGAATGATGTTATATGGTATTATGGTTTATTTCATGTTTTATGCTTTCCATAACTAATTCAACATTCTATATGCATTTGTTGACATATATGCATCAAAACACACACACATATATATATAACACTTCCAAACCGGAAGCTTTTGGAAATTTTGTTTTTCGCTTCCGCCACCAAGTAACCTTGGTTTGAATCTTTTTGCTTGATTCCCTGATGCTCAACTGGGCTGAGAAGGGCTAGGGGATATTTTTGAGTTCAACTTTGATCATTGTAGGCTGTAACCATTTGTATGCTAAGTGTCTTCACCTTCTCTAAACCTTCCAACCATTGTTTGAATCTTTTTGCTTGATTCCTTGATGCTCAACTAGGTTGAGAAGGGTGAGGGATATTTTTGAGCTCAAATTTGATCATTGTAAGCTAAGTGTTTTCACCTTCTCTTTAACAGTCGATATTGATTATGTGCCTTGAACACCCCTGTTTGTGATGTCCAAAAAATGTTGTTTCACCAAGAAGAGCTCTCAATTGCAAAATTAGCATTTCTATCTAAATTATCGACTACTCAGATGTCATTTATTTGTTGTTAGATTAGTCAAATATTGCATTAGAGGCCTATCTTGGTTTAAATTAACACTCGATGATCAAATTCCAAATTGGGATCCACTTACAAGTTACACCTCTAATTTCTCCAATTTGGCATTCTTCGACCATCAAGAATTACTCATTATCGTCATAGCTTCCATGTATGTATTTTTAAAGGCCAAAGTTGAAATGAGGTTGTATCCATGGTTGGTCTTGGTTACATTAAATGTTTGTAAGATGGCCTTTGTTTCTTTTTGTTTGGGGTGCATTCGTCTAGGTCAGTTTATAAGGTAGTAAGAAAGAGAAAAAATAATAATAAGTTTTTATTGCTTTCTTAAATGGCAGTTATTTAGGGGGACGAACTGTTGTGCACTGTGGACAGGAGATACCCTAGCGTCCCCAATCACAAGTGGGTTCCTAGTACAGCCACAAGCTATCCTTAAGGAATGTGATACGTGTCCCAAACTACCAGGCACAGGGATGAATCTCCAGTAAAACATGTAGTTTAGTCTGGTTTTACTCCTGACCAGTGACACCATCGGATATCCTTAATCTTGAAAGCTAATTTTGCCTTTTTAGTTACAACCCACATTTAGACTTCAGTTGAAAGGACGAAATCATATGATGCAAACAGGACAAACATTGAGTAACATATTCTTTCAGTTAAAAAATTTCAACTGGTGATAGAACTCCAATAAAGCTGGCATCCACCAACACATAAAGAAAGTCTGATCCAGTAATTGATTTTTTGGTATCATAATCTTTGCCTATTCTTACATTTTGAAATAGAACCTTGGATGTAGTTAAAGCCACGGCAAGGTCAACCTAACCCTTAACATTAAGAGCAGGCTGACTATGGCAGTAGTATATCTTTCTGCATGTTTCGTAATCTTCAAATGTTCATAAAAATTTAAACTGGTGATAGAACTTCAATGAAGATCCTCAATAAACCTGGCATCCACCAGCAACACATAAAGAAAGTCTAATCCAGTACATTCAAGTCTAATTCAGTAGATTCAAATGATTCTTTGAGATCAGAATCTTTAGCCTACTCTTACATCTCGAAATAGAACTATATATGTAGTTAAAGCCACGGCAAGGTCAACCTAAGCCTTAACATTAAGAGCAAGCTGACTATTGGAATAGCATATTGCCTCTGCATGTTCCGTAAACTTTCAAATGTTCTTTTCGAAACATATAAATAAAGCATCGCCTGAGTGACAGTCGTGCCTAGAAAAGCAATTTGAATATCATGAAGACATATCCTTTGCAAAAATGGTTTATTATTTGAAGATTTTCATACAGACAACAAAATAAATCAAAGCCAACCATACCATCCTTGCTCCAAATCTTTGTTTGTCCATCATAACCACCAGTCGCAAGTAGTGTCCCTTCTCTCTGAACCAATCCAGATGCACAGGAAAACAAGGATATTCAAAAGTTATCTTTGAAGACTAGCAATCATAACATAATAAAGATTTGAATAACTCACATTCCAATCAAGAGCTGCCACATCTTTGTTCTTCTTATTTATTGCACCCTTTAAGTGTTCCAAAACAATAACTTTTGGAAGCCCACTTTGGATTTCAGATCTGCATAGCCCATCCGGGATTGTCCAAATTCGTGCTGTTGAGTCTCCAGATCTGTGAGACATTCAGGAGCAGTATTTAATACATTTAAGATGATTACTGGTTTAACATACAGGCAAAACTTGGTATTTTTAGCCAAAAATAAATAAAATAAAATAACAAAAAAAAACAGTTTGTCTTAAACTCTGCCCCTTTATAGTGTTCTGGGTGCTTTAGGCCATCTCTTTTCAGGAGACCCTCATTTACCAAACGTAGCTTATATGTAGCTATTGATCAAATAGATTCTCTCGAGCAACATTTACTCAGAAATTACACATCAATTCACATGCCAGAGGTTTAACAAAACTACAATTCATGATAAAGAATTGTCCAGAGGTGTATGTTTACAGAATGTAATACTTATGAACAATAATTATCTTTGAATAAATGGAATAGTACCAATATAGAATATCCCCATACCAATACATTGTAGAAAATGTATCAACCAACTATAGTATTAAATATAGCTAGAGGCCCAACTTTGACTTACCCTGAAGCAAGCAGTGAACTTGTTGGACTCCATGCACAGACAAAAACCTGAATGGCATGCAGAAGTTGCATTTATATACATATATTTTTCCATAAAAGAAGATGACTAACTATTCTTTGTGGAATTGCAAACCTCAGAGGTGTGTCCTTCCAGGATAGTGACCTCTGAACTTGAAAACTCCCAGAATGTAGATGATGAAGCAATTGTAATTCCCATGGACTCCAGGCCCTGAAGAAACAGAGGTGGTGAACAGTCAAAAAGAAATCACCCATATGATGGCCAGAGTGGGATCATTATTGTTATTAGAAAATAGAGAACCAACTGTTGACCAGAGCGGGACCATTTATTTTACCAGCAAATAAAGAAATAGTAAAGATAGTAAACTTACAGTTAAACAGAAATCACCCAACTTTGGTCAGAGCGGTTTCAAAACTCAAACTCCTGGTATCTGGTATTTTGAGGATTCTGAAATAAGTAAAGCCCATACAAGAATTTACTCTGAATTGAAATTGAGATAACAAATTCCAACCCGTGTAACACTAGACCGTAGCAGAGAAAGCGTATGGACATAACTCCAAACCGTAACTCGGCTGTGCAATTAGATTTCATGAATAACAATACTACAGAGTTCGTATTCAAATGTAACTACTCCGCTGAAGGGAATAGCTTTGTCGAGAAGGCAACCCACGCAAGCCTTATTATAATATTGACATTGCTTCGTCCACAAGTCATGCCAATGACGCTTATTATTAGAATTAAATATATTGAAATATTGCATGCAATGCTTCTTATATATATATATATATTTCCAAGCCTCGTATGTAATATATTTCAATAGATTTATGAAAAAACTATCCTATTAAAATATATTTCAAAAAATTTATGAAGAAACGATCATATTAAAATATATTTGTTTTAGGGTTTTATTTAAAAAAAAGCTTTGTTTGTGATACTATTAAAATTTATTGTTTAGGATGAATTTGGTGTTTGGATGAAATTGGTTGTTAATATAGTTAAAATAACAAATCACCGAGATTTAGTTGTTAATATGGTTATAAATTTGGTTGTTAATATGGCTCCAAATTTAATTTAGAAAAATTGAAAACATCATTACATGTAATTTATTATTTGGTGTTAATAAATTTGATGTTAGTATTATAAATATATAATTTGCAATATATTTATTTGTAATTAACGTCATCTTTCAAGTCATTGTTTCATTATTCATTTTAACAAATGTTAAATGAGCAACTTGTAAGGAAGCCACTACACATTGTTTTGTCACATCTATCATTGATTTGAATTTAAGGAAATGGAACAAGAGGTTGCAAGGATTAGGTTGAATTTAAAGCATCTTACGAGAGACAAAAAAGCTATGTAGATAAGCATAGAGTGCATGGGGAATTCAATGTTTGGGATCATGTTTATCTCTGAGTGAGGTCAAGGAAGAGTTCCTTGAATTGGGAATTGCACCATTCTATCACCAAGATATTGTGGGCCATTTGAAGTTCTTGAGAGGATAGGGCTAGTTGCATAGAGAATTGTATTACTTGTTAACACTGGAGCTCATAATGTTTTTGACTTTTATTTGCTTAATAAATATGCACATGATCCTAACCATGTATTCATCGGGATGTGATCCAGGTGGAACCCAAGGGAGAGTTCCAAACATAGCCACTATGGATCTTCGACAAGAAGGTAACATTGCTCCGGAAGCACTTTGGTCCCAATGAGGCTACATGGGAGCTAGAGGATGCCATGAAAAAGCATATCCATGTTTGTTCTAATTTTGATAAAATACTAAGGACGGTGTTAGGGGGAGAGGATTGTAATACCCCTAGTTTTGACTTGGAATATATTAAACCAAATCATGTAAATGAAGTAAATATGCTAATATGGATTCCTTATGTGAAGCTCAAGGCCAAGGCTCAACTAATAAATAACTAGGCATGTATAATGTAAATATTTCTATATGGACCGTGTGATTGGCTTGTCATGCTAACTCAAAATATATGTAAATATTATGTTCGAAAAATAACAAAATGGTCCAATATGGCTATGTAAAGATCATTCATTACAGGGGTTATGATTCCACTATAAGGAAATAAGAAAGGGGAACTATAAGAGATTAAATCCACTATTGCCAAGTATTAACCTTAGAACTCTCCATTTGCTTCCATGTGCCTTAAATGAGCCAATTACTTCTTTTTTAGTATTAAATCCAATCATTCAATGCATGTGTGAGGTTGGTGGGGGGAGTCTTCTCGTGTAGTTATGGAAGCATGGGATGACTATATTTCTATGTTAGTTATAAGAGTCTTCTCTTCTATGGCCAGAAGTTATGTCAGTTATCTTTTTCACCATGCTCTCATCTCCATTGGAGTCTACCACTCATTTTTTTCTCAGGAAGAATTTTACACTAGACAAAATTTTCCTCTTGATGTTCATTCATTGCAATTACCATTGCTAGTCTGTGAAATAACTAGAAATTCGGATTGTGAAAGGAAAAATTGCAGACATTAGAAGAAAGAATATGGTTGTAGGTGAGCATAGAGGTTGAAAAAAATAGGAACCTTTACCCATTATGTTTTGCTACGTTTGCATGCTTAAGAAGCCATGAATTAATGTTACAAGAGGTTCTCCAACAACATACAATAGATTAGACCCTTTCTGGACACAATGGTAAGCACTGTAAGGGTTGAATTTCCTTAGGGAACTATATAAAAATGAAGGGACATGTCTTCCTTATGTTGTGTGGGGCAGTAGATAAGAGTGTCATGGTTCAGATGGTTGAGTGAGATCCATATAAATGCTTAGAGGTGGGAAATTTGGCTAATCATAATGGCAAATGGGTCGTGGGATGAGAGGAAGAGAAGTGTATAAGTGTTTCATTCACCCTGGTGGCCTCATATCCCATCTTGGGGGTGGTATCCATAGATGATACCTGCGGTTGTGTGGAAACTCACTCTCACACAACCAATTGCTTGGATCTTCTTGTTGAAAGATTAGTAATATCTTTGTATATGAATGTGGAATGATTTTATTTTCTTCTTGTGAAGAATATGCTTGATTATGCATGGTGTGTGTATGGATGGAGTTTTATTTCCATTGTGTTTTGCAATTATGCATCTACACATACAATTACTATTTATGAATTTGCATTATGGCCCATGGAGAAAATCTTAGAAACCTGTAATTCATAAATACCCCCCTTTTCCTAGTTGGAATGATGGATGGGGACGTGACATCTATATATATAGATGAATTGATAACACATCAAGGGGATATTAAGAGAGACACCTTATTTATCCAATTAATAAATCTTAGGCAGAGAGGTCCAATTAAAGTGAACATAAAGAACTTTCAAAAGTTGAGTCTTAGAGTTAATAATATTTTAGAATATAATTTGTTGAAACTCTCTTTGGAGACTTTAAAGGATATCATTCAATATGAGGTGCTTCTCTTTGAACCTAAATCATTGGAGAATTGATCTAGATTCCTGGTAGACCTGTCTACCTTGTTCACATTTGGTAATGCTTTATAGTTCACATGAGCAAGTCTTATATGCCATAGCTCACATGGAATAATGATACTAGTTGTGAAAGTTGAATCTATGCGCCCCTTTGGTTTCTAGAGTCCTCCTTCTTCAACACCTATTACAACTGCATCAACTATTGTCCTTCCTTTTGGCCACATAAGAACTTCACTATCTAAAAAGGAACTCTAAAAAATTTCTTGCCTAAAGATTATATAGAAACAATATTCTTCTTTAGACATGGAACATATAAGACTTCTTTCATCTTCACGGACTTGATGGATTTTATCTTGTAAGACGCTTCTCCCATTCCATTACTGATGGATTTTATCTCATAAGAGGCTTCTCCCATTCCATTGATGGGATATTGATAATCATATCCAAGATGCACCTTGTGAAGATAGTCTTTCTGAGTGAGAAATGAGAGAGAGTATTTGTGACCTGTAATATGTTTGGAAGCACCACTATCTATTAGCCAAGGGTCACTTCCGTGAGAGATTGAACTTGTGAGGGCTGAATTAAAACATATTCTTCATTAGAGTCTTCATTCTCTCTAGCTTTCGCTTCATCTAATTCATTATCTTCAGTTGCATGGGCATGGGAATTTCGATTCTTCTTCTTGAACTTGTCTTTATTAACGGGAAAATGTTTGGAGATATGTCCTAGCTTATTATATGTATAAGATTCATAATATGAGTAATCATTTTTAAACTCCTTACGTCTTTTGAATTCTTGTTATCTTCTTGGAGGTGATCCTCGATCTTTCCTTTTGTTTCTTCCATTCTTTGTATGAACAACTAGAGCTTGATCTTTATTTTCATTTACAGTTTGTTCTCTATTTGATATCCTTCCTTCTTCTTGTACACACTCTTCCCATAGCTTGATGAACCTAGTTACCTTTTTTCTAGCATATATTCCTTTGATGAATAAATCCCATTCTCTTGGAAGACCATTTAAGGTGGTCATCACAATCTCTATTTTTCCACCGTGTCACCAATGCCCTCTAGATGTTCTTGTTAGAATTTGAATGTCATGTGATCTTCAAGTGGAGAGTTCTTATTATTTTGTAGAAATTGAATGGAGGATGAACATACAAACTAAGCAAAACAAACCACATAGGAAACGAACAAGTATTGCTCAGGAATTTACAGTATATTCATCATAATTATATCCGGTGTACAATAGATTACAAATAGGTAGAATTTGAATGCATGCGGAATGAATTCGAATTCTCCAAGTGGATAAGACTGTATCTAACTGAATCTCTAACTCAAGGTCTCCCAATAAATATCGGAGTCCATCAAATCAACTCTCTGATGACCAATAACTCCAACAAACAGTAACAACTAGTTAACTCAGTGCAACTGAGTGTGGAGGTGAACAAAAGTGCTCCTGCACATGCATGCATGCATTATCCATGCAAAGCATGCACTAGCTAACTGATAGTGAGTCATCTGAAGGTAACCGAAGGCTAACTGTGTCTAACTAGTGCTAACTCCAACTAACTAAAGTAGGTTGGTGTCGGGACTCCCAATGGCTCCTAAAATGTAGGGATTGGTTTAGGAGGCGCCCTCACTGATGCATGCACATGCAGTAACTGGCAGTTAACCTCTAGCATTGCCCCCCACACTTCAATGACTAGTACATGTGGACCCAATTTCACTAGTGGAATCATTTAATTAATTAAGGTTCCTAAGTTAGGAAATAATTAATCTAATAGACATTTGAACAAGGGAGGATTAATAATCCTAGCACCCCCCCTTAATCCTAACTTGGACAACTGTGGGCCCTGGTAACAAGACCATAGGTCACACAAATACAATATAGAAGATAATAAAAAAATGATGCTTAGTACAACTGAGGAAACAGGGGAAGACCTCATGGGAAACCCCCCCCTTAAAAATAAGCAAGAATACAAATTTTGAAAAAACTTGTGAAAATATTTGTTGCTACTATGCAGCAGCAGTATCTTGGTTATTCTTTGTAGGTGAACCCATGAATCCAAACAACATGCTTATTTCTGGAGGAGTATTCCTCTTTTGAAGAAGAACAATGTACCCAACTGAATCAGAAATATAAACAACTGCACGGTGAAAACTAGACCCTTGTAGAGCAGTTGAAATCAACTGAAGAGAGGGTAGAATTTCTTAAGAATTCAAACCATGTGAGGAACACCCAAGAACCTGATATATTTCAGCCTTGAACAACAAACCATGAGTGGTAAAATCAGCCCCAAGTGTTAGGAGCAAGTATCCAGGCAGATGCATAATGTCTCCCTCTTGACTAGTTTTGTGAGAAGATGAGCATGTGACCAAAGGTAGACAAGCCCTGGGACTATGGAGAGCGAATGCTTGAGCTCCATAATCTAATATAGCTTCATAAATATCCAATATTTCACAAAATATGATATCAGCAAATTCATAGAAAATAACTAACATCGAATCCTCAACATAAAAATTGAAAGAGACTTGTGGTGCTTGATTTGTCACACCAAAATTGGTGAAACCAGTTATAAGCAATACTGAAAGCTCTTGAATGTTGAAACTTGAATCACATATTATCATATCAGAAAATAAATTAGATCCAAAAAGATTCAAATTAGATCCAAAACTTTGCTCCACCGAGACGATAGATGCACAATTCTCTCCTTCTTCAAAATTCTGATTTTCGGTGCATGTAATCCTGTAGGAATTTCCTAGAAGCTCTAGATTAAAGAGAGTGGATGGATCACTCTTATAATCTGGTATTATTTCCAGAATATCACTGATATTACTGATATGCACACCAACAACATCATTATAGATAGAGAAATCAAATTCCTCTATCATTTCTGTAACGGTTACCGGTAAAATATGCACAAAATTTAAAGAATTACTAGAGAAATTTTGCAAAGAATAGGAAGAGTGTTTTTCTTCACAAACAGAGATTTGAATGTATTCTTCTGGATCATCCATGTGAGGAGATGAGATATCAGAGATCTCATACACTTCTAGAGCAGCAGGAGAAGGAGTCACTTCATGGAGACTTTCTTCCATTCGAATTGATTGTAGGGAAAAATTTGCTTCTTCTTCATCTTCAGCAATTTGCTTTTCTATAGGAGAGGGCATGAAATCATCATGTTGGATTTTATCTAAACCTCTCTCAACATATGGGATTTTAGAGTCATATCCCATTTGACTACTAGGTCCTCATGATAGAGGGAAGGTGATGAAGGATTCCCTGGAAGCAACCATGTGGTTGGATGCTACAGAATCTATCACATAAGCATTCGACAAAGAGAGGCTTGCATGCAAGCACATCTCATCTTCTTAAGTCTACTCTTCATCATATGACATCACTGCCCTTTGTGGAAGGGAAATATTGTTCTGTACACATAGAGCTTTCATCTAGTCGAGGGTCTTCTTCATACACAAGTCTTCTAGATGAAAACCCCTCATACAGTAGGGACACTTTTTCTTTTTCCTCTTAGAGCCGGAGGCCCTTTCGGAAGTTTGCTAATTAGAATCAACTGATTTTGGATCCTTCTTCTTTGATTTCCTCTTTGCTTGCGCTTTGGAAGATTTAGTAACTAGGAAAGCTTGATCTTTAGAGGTCTTGATGACTCTCATTCGGATCAACTTGTCTTATTCCTTGATTAAGGACTCGAAAAAAGAATCTAATGAAGGAATTTTCCAATCAGGAAAGATTTCCCACTTGGAATGAAATATGGAAACAAATACAGAATACTCAGAGCCTAGTTTGTTGAGTATGGAAAGGACATTATGCTCATCCTTCCGCTCTATTCCGCACTATCTGCATTGAAGTACCAGAGACTTGAATTTAGTAAAGAAATGCTCAATAGTCTCGAAACTGTTGGGATGTAAAGATACCAACTCATTCTCCATAATGTATCCCCGAAGCTCATCTTGTTTGTTAAACAAGCTATCAAGCTTCTCCCAGGCTTCTTTGGGAGTCCCCAATCCTTCCAGATGGAAGAGGAGATCTTTGGAAATATAAGTACATAAGTACCCGAATGCTTCATCACAACAGTTCAGAAACTTATTCCGCTCAACCGGCTGATGAGGCTCAGCCTCCCATCCATGTATGATCATGTGGTAGCTATGCTTGCGCAAAGCCAGTTGCATATCAATCCTCCAATCAAGGTAATTGGAAGTTGTGAGGATCCGTGGCTCAGGAGTTTGAGAACTCAATTGCTCCGGCTGGAAGACTGCAAATGCTTCTGTCAAGCTATGTAGCACCTGTCAATTTCACTACAAATAACAATAAAACATATGAACTGTTAGAATCGTGCTTTTCCTCCATACATGAACATGTTTTCAGGTTCCGTCATGCCCTCCCCACTGCTCTGAATGAATCCAGAGCTAGCAAATTTTCATAGGGGACTTCTATGGAAACCCAACAGCTTCTGATGTTCGATGAGGAGAAACAAGCATGAAACCTGTCTGAGAAGGCTCTAATACCATGTTAGAATTTGAATTTCATATGATCTTCAAGAAGAGAGTTCTTATTATTTTGTAGAAATTGAATGGAGGATGAACATACAAACTAAGCAAAACAAACCACACAGGAAACAGACAAGTATTGCTCAAGAATTTACAGTATATTCATCATAATAATATTCGGTGTACAATAGATTACAAATAGGTAGAATTCGAATTCTCCAAGTGGATAAGAATGTATCTAACTGAATCTCTAACTCAAGGTCTCCCAATCAATATCGGAGTCCATCAAATCAACTCTTTGATGACCAATAACTCCAACAGACAGTAACAACTAGTTAACTCAGTGCAACTGAGTGTGGTAGGTGAACAAAAGCGCTCCTCCACATGCATGTATGCATTATCCATGCAAAGCATGCACTAGCTAACTAATAGTGAGTCACCTGAAGGTAATTGAAGGCTAACTGTGGCTAACTAGTGCTAACTCCAACTAACTAAAGTAGGTTGGTGCCGGGACTCCCAGTGACTCCTAAAATGTAGGGATTGGTCTAGAAGCTCCCTAACTAATGCATGCACATGCAGTAAGACGTGGTAGTTAACCTCTAGAATTGTCCCCCACACTTCAATGACTAGTACATGTGGCCCCATTGGGCCATGTGGACCCAATTGCACTAGTGGATTCATTTAATTAATTAAGGTTCCTAAGTTAGTCAATAATTAATCTAATAGACATTTTACCAAGGGAGGATTAATAATCCCAACAGTTCTTCGATCTGAGATACTCTTAAGAAGTNGAACATCGGGGCATGACATGACTCAAGTACATCCCGAAATAAACATCGGGTTACAATACATAAGAAATACAAGTGAAATACATTCTGAAGTTACATATACATCAACACTCCCTCTTAACTAGGAAGGTATTCTTTCGACAAAATTTTCAGCACAAGTCTTCTTCTCTGTATCATCTGGATCATCATCGAGTCCTCGTTATCTTCAATTCATCTTCATCTTCAAGTCATCTTCATCTTCAGTTCATCTTCATCTTCAAGTCATATTCATCTTCAGATCTCGATCCTCACTCGATCTGGATCACCAATGGACATCATCACTGGATCTGGATCATCACTGGATTTGGATCATCACTCGATCTGGATCATCACTGGATCTGGATCATCACTACTGGATCATCACTGAATCATCACGGGTGCTATCTCTTGATTCTTCTCATCACAGGAAGTTCTACAGAGCCAACCCTTTTTCATGTTGGATGTACATCTACAGAGCCAGTCCTTTTTCATACTGGATGTATAATCACACAGAGCTAGTCCTTTTTCATACTAGATGAGTCTTCACAGAGCTAGTCCTTTTTCATACTAGATGTGGGATCTACCTAGAGCTAGTCCTTTTTCATACTAGATGAGTCTTCACGGAGCTAGTCCTTTTTCATACTAGATGTGGGATCTACCCAGAGCTAGTCCTTTTTCATACTAGATGAGTCTTCACATAGCTAGTCCTTTTTCATACTAGATGAGTCTTCACAGAGCTAGTCCTTTTTCATACTAGATATGGGATCTACACAGAGCTAGTCCTTTTTTATACTAGATGTGTCTTCACAGAGACCACCCTTTTTCATGCTGGATGTGGGATCTACACAGAGCTAGTCCTTTTTCATACTAGATGTGTCTTCACAGAGCCAACCCTTTTTCATGTTGGATGTGAGATCTACATAGAGCTAGTCCTTTTTCATACTAGATGTGTCTTCACAGAGCCAACCCTTTTTTATGCTAGATGTGGGATCATCATGTACATCTGACAATGGAAGGAACCAATCCTCTCACCATGTCACAACTCTTACATCCGACCATGGAAGGAACCAATCCTCTCACCATGTCAGAAAGGCATAGCACTTACATCTGACCATGGAAGGAACCAATCCTCTCACCATGTCGGAAAGGCACAACACTTACATCTGACCATGGAAGGAACCAATCCTCTCACCATGTCAAAAGGGCACAACACAGACACATCAATTCCTCTTGGGAGGAATCTCGATCTGGAGAACACCAAGCTTCCCCCTGAAGTACTCAAACTTCACCTTAGCCAATGGCTTAGTAAACACATCAGCTATTTGTTCGTTCGTCACAACATACTGGAGCTTCACTACTCCTCTCTGCACCATATCCCTGATATAGTGATACTTGATCTCGATATGCTTCGACTTGTCATGGAACACTGGATTCTCTGACAACTTTACACAACTTTGGTTGTCACAATATATATAAGTAGCATCTAACTAGAGATCAAATAAATCAAATAGTAGCTTCCTCAGCCATATTGCCTCAAAACTAGCTGAACAGGCTGCAACATATTCTACTTTAGCTATACTCAGTGCCACACAGGATTGCTTCCTGCTAAACCAAGAGATCACACCCGATCCCATACTGAAGCAACACCCTGAAGTGCTCTTCCTATCGATGGCACTGGCTGCCCAATTTGAATCAACATAACCCTCTAGGTTAATCTTCTGATTTGCCTCGTACTTGAGACCATAATCAATTGTACCCCTCAAGTACCTCAGAATATGCTTTGCAGTAGTCAAGTGAACATGTCTCGGATCTGTCAAGAATTGGCTCAAGGTGTTCACAGTAAAGCAAATATCTAGTCTCGTGTTTGTCAGGTACATCAAGGACCCAATCATCTAACGATACATCGTGGCATCAATCGACTCTAATGAAGCATCACTCAGTAGCTTCAGGTTCGATGCCATAGGTGTGGTTAATGCCTTGCAGTCCATCATCCCAAATCTCTTCAGGATCTCTACTGCATACTTCCCTTGTCCAAGGAAGATTCCATCAGTATTCGGCCACAACTCCATACCTAGAAAATAATGCATCATACCCAAGTCGTTCATTCGAACTCGGCAACAAGCTTTCTCTTCGTATCAGCAATCAACCCATCCATACTTGTTACAAACAGATCATCTACATATGGTAGGAGCATCACTGGGTTTCCATCTTCAACCTTGTAGTAAAGGTTGGAATCTGATTTACTCTTGGTAAAGTCCAAACTGGATAGAAACCTCTCAATTCTGCCGTACCATGTCCTGGGTGCCTGTTTCAAACCGTACAGGCCTTTCTTCAATATACAGACATGAGACTCACTGTCATGTGTCTCAAAACCGAGTGGTTGCTCCACATACACTTCCTCTTCCACTACACCATTCAAGAAAGTAGTCTTGACATCCATTTGGTGTATCTTCCATTTCATCACTGCAGCCAAAGCAAGTACCGATCTGATGGAAGTGTATCTGGCTATAGGTGTAAAAGTTTCTTCATAGTCTATTCCTTCTTTTTGGGAGAAACCACGAGCAACAAATATTGCTTTATATTTATCTATGCTACTGTATGCAGCATGCATAATCTTGCAGATCCATTTGGAAGTTACAATTGACTTCCCTTCTGGTCTTGAGACAACTTCCGAAACATCATTCTTCATGATCGATTGATACTCTTCAATCATAGCATCCTTCCATTCTTTCCGTTCTGCTGCTTCTTCATAATTGGAAGGTTCTTTATTGATGAAATCACATAATAATGCTACATACCCGGAGCAGGATTTGGTCCTCTTTCTTTCTCTGTGATTCTCTTTCGGAACCCCATATCTTTCCGCACCTTGGATAATTTCAGGTACCCAAGCAGGTTTCCTCTTGTGAGGATTCTTCTCCTGAGGTGGATCTACAGGTCTTTGTGGTTCTTCAAATTCTCTATCTTCTTCTTGAGTTTCTTCGTTCATGGTTGTATCATGAATTATGGGTGCTTCTACTTCATTAAGTTCTCCAGTAGGTCTCTTCCTGGATTTAATGTAGGTTGAATATTCATCAAATGTTACATATCTGCTAATGTCAATCTTCTTGGACCTTGGGAAGTATATTCTGTAAGCCTTCGAGCTTTTAGAGTATCCCACAAATATACCCTTCTTTCCTAAAGGATCTAATTTCGTTCTCTTCTCTTTTGGAATGTGTATGTACACTGGACAATCGAATATTTTGAGATGGCTAACTTCTGGTTTCTTGCTGGAGAAGACTTCTTTAGGAGTCTTGTTGTTGAGTACTCTGTGTGGAGTACGGTTCTATACATACACCGTTGTTCTGGCTGCTTCTTCCCAAATATGCATAGGAAGATCTTGATCATGAAGCATTGCTCTTGCAACTTCCATGATGGTTCTATTCTTCCTTTCTACAATCCCATTCTATTGTGGATTATAAGGAGTGGACAACTCCCTCTTAATCCCTGAGTCTTTACAGATTTCTTTGAACTCATTTGAAGTGAATTCTCCGCCATTATTTGATCGAAAAGTCTTGATCTTATTTTCAGTGTGGTTCTCGATCAAGGCTTTAAATTCCTTGAACTTGTTGAATACTTCATCTTTGTTCTTCATGAAGTAAATCTGTGTCTTCCTAGAAAATTCATCAATAAAAGAAACATAGTATGCATACCCACTTAGATAACTTGATGACATTGGTCCACATACATCGGAGTAAATGATTTCCAATATTCCTTTTGCCTTTCTCTCGCTACTTGGAAATGTCTTCTTTGTATTCTTTCCTTTTGCACATCCTTTGTAGACTCCATCATGTTTTACTTGAATTTATGGAAGACCTTCAACAGATTTGCTTGCAAGTGGTAGTGCTCTATAATGCACATGTGCAAGCCTTCTATGCCAAAGTTCATTTGGTTCTACTGAGTCATGAACCAAAGCTTGTTCTGGTTGGCCCTTTAACTTGTATAGACCTCCTTCTTGTTCCCCAATCACTATTGCATCGTCAAAAGTCTTTCCCTTTGGCCACATAAGAACTTGGCCATCTACGAAAGCAACCCTCATTCCTTTTGCATCCAATGCAGTTATGGAGAGGAGGTTCTTCTTTAGTCCTGGAATAAATAATACATTCTTCATCTTCATAGACTTTCCAAAGTCTAGTTTAGAGGAGGATTCACCACTACCTTTTATTGGATACTGGTAGTCATCCGCAAGTTTCACCTTGTGAGGTGATTCATGTTCAGATAGTTTCACAAATGATTCTTTGAAACCCATCATGTGCTTGGAAGCACCACTTGTCTATGAGCCAATCTTTGCTTCCATGTGAAACAGTTCCCGTGAGAGCGGAGATCAACACATATTCTTCATCACTTGAAGAATCACTTTCTTGTTTGATTCTCTTTGTGGAAGGTTCATCATCCTCTGCAGCATGAGCATGATGTCTTCTCTTGTTTTCCTTCTTCTTCTTTAAGTTCCCTTTATTAGGGTGGAATTTGGATATGTGACCTTTCTCATCACATGTGTAACATCTAATGGTAGACAGATCTCTTCTAGAGTGTGAGATCTTACCTTTGGAGTGATGATGGTTCCTTCTGATTTTCTTGGTGTGGGTTGTGAGAGCTTGATCTTCACTTCCCATCTTTTCTTCTCGAGCTGCTATCTGAGCTTCTTCTTGAGAGCATTCTTCCCATAGTCTGTTGAACTTGACTAACTTCTTTCTGGCACAGATCCCTTGAATGAAAGAGTCCCATGATCTAGGGAGACCATTCAAGGTTGTCATCGCAATCTCTGCATTTTCCACTTCTTCATCTATTGCTTCCAGATATTCCTTGATCTAAGGTACCCTTTTAAAGTAAGACTAGATGGTCTCAGCATTTTGGATCTTTACATTCTTCAATTGGTTTCTCATAGTCATCTTCCGGTTTATGTTCTTCCCTTCAAACAATTTGGTTAGGGCATCAAACATAGCTTTAGGTGTCTTGAGGGAGGACACCTGTGGTATGAGGTGATCCTTGATTGAATCAACAATAATCCTCTTTTCCATAACCAACTTCTTCTTATGTAAGGCCTTAGCCTCATATCCCTCTGGAACTGGAACCTCCTCATTGATATAGGAGTCCAACTCATTTTCTTCCAGGACCAGGGAGATCCTATACTTCCAGGCTCGGAATTTATCAGCTCCCTCAAGCTTTTCATCAAGCTTGGTATGATGAGACATCTTAACTAAGAACCTCAAATGGAAATACAAAAGATTTAGATCTAACCAGGTGAAGATGTCGGATCTGGATTTGGAGCTGAAGTCCCGCAGTGCTGGTTCAGTAGCATATTAGGGTTTTGCTTTTCCTGGAGTTATGTCCAACCAAATGCTTTGAAATTGATCCCTAACTTCGATTTTGGGGAGGAGATCAATCCAGGCCTGGGCTCACTGAAAAATTCCTCTTTTGTGAAAAGACCTAATTTTCGGCAGTAGTGTTGGGTCCAAAACTGAAAAAACCTCAGAATTGGATTATGCTTCGACAGAAAGATGCACCCTAAGGAGGAGAGTTAATCCAACCTTCTTTTACTGAAAATCTGTGGAGGAATATCCACAAAGTAGGAAGCCCTAGTACCCGCAGTTGCATAGTGTCTTCTTCTCAGGTTAGCTCTAATACAATGTTAGATTTTTATCATTAAGCTAGCAATACATTAGGATCTTTAACTGAGAGAATAACAAGCACAACAATCAAACACAAGAGACAATGAACACAGTGTTTATCCTCGGGGAAACCATAAATGGTTAAAACCCCACAACTTCCTCAGAGATAGAATCAGCACCAAAAGTAGAACCCCAAAACAATAAGGTGATCTCCTGACAACAATAAACTCTTTCTGTCTAGCCCCACTATCTTCTCCTTCCTCAACTATGTGCTACACTTGAGTGTGTATGAGATGTGTGATAAATAAAGAGGCCAGCTCTCTATTTATACTAATTCTCAACTTGACTAAACCCTACTAGGGCCGACCTCTCTAGGAGAGTCTAATAACCCTAGTGCCCCGGAACTGTGGGGACTTTAACCCTTAACCAATAGGAGGGTTACCCACAATGACTTGACATGACTTGTTTACATTATAGAACTTCCCGATAGGAACATCGGGGCATGACATGACTCAAGTACATCCCGAAATAAACATCGGGTTACAATACATAAGAAATACAAGTGAAATACATTCTGAAGTTACATATACATCAACAAGAAGTATGACTACATACGTTCTTCCTTTTGGATCTTCACACCCTTGAGTGGGTTTTTTTGGAGCATTCTTCTATTGATGTTCTTACCTTAAAATAGACTAGTTAGTGCATCAAAAATTTCCTTTGTAGTATTCTTTGAAGACACTTGGGGGATCAAATGATCCTTGCTAGAATCATCTATGATCCTCTTGGCTTTGATCATATCCTTCTTATGATTGGCCTTTACTTCATCTCCCTCCATTTCCTTGAACTCTTCTTTGATGTAGCCTAATAGATCATGATATTTAAGGATGAGCATGACTCTATACTTCCATGCTCTGAAATTTTCTACTCCTTCAATATTTTCATCAAGCTTGGTACTGTTTGTCATATTTAATGAATGAGAACCTCAAATGGAAATATAGGAGACAGTACTTACCAATTTGAGGACTACTTCTGGAACCTGCTTTAGGACGACCTAGGATTTGACAGGAAAACCCTAATTTTCCAACTGTGGGAACTTACAAAGCTAATTGGAAGAAAATATGTGCCTCCCTAAGGTGAGATAAACTGTATCTTGATTTTCCAAAATATGTGAATGGAACCTTGAAAATTATGATGCCTTAGTTTCTCCCAAAAGCAGTGGTAGGTCAAAAAATGAAAGTCCATAGAATTGAAATTTGTTTCAACATAAAGATGCTCCCTTATAGGATGAGTTGAATGGCCCTCCTTTTCTGAATGATTAGTGGAGGGAGGTATCAATAATAGTGATCCCTATCTTGTTGAATTGTGAAAAAATCTATTGCACAATGTCTTCTTTCAGATTGGTTCTGATACCATGTTAATATTTCTTCAAAAGTTGTTATGTCAAAACGAAAGGATCACTGAAAGAACAATAAGCACAACAGAAAAGATAACACAAAGATTTATCCTGGGAAACTTGCGTGGGTGAGAAAACCCAACAAAAATTCCTCGATATAGACTTCAACCAAGTATAGTGTAAGGCCCAAGAAATAATACTAAATTGATTTCTTCTCCTTAGATGAATTGTTTCTCCTCTCTCTAGCGAACTTGATTGAGTGCTCACCATGTACAAATGAGGGAGGTGCCTCTCCTATTTGTACTATTCAGCTGAGAGGCCTAATAGACCAACAAGGTCGACTTGCCTTCGGAGACTCAAAAATACATTTTAATAATACCTTTGTAGGTACTATTGACTCAACTTACAATGAAGGCTTTACCTCAAGACTTTACATGACCAAATACAACAATAACATCCCTAATCGAAGGAACACCATCTCTAGAAGGGGAAATAATAATAATACAAAATATAATATCTTCCGCAGTTACATTTCTTTAATGCCTTGTAACTTGCATCTAAGGGAACAATAATAGATATGGGAAAGGTAGACCAAGCACCCACAAGCAAAAGCAACATCAATAAACCTAAGATAAGCTAAACTAAGATAAAAAATATCTCCTCGAGGAAGGAGGCAACAATGAAAGGAACACTTTACCCTTGGAGGAAGGTGGCAAGGGATCTTGGTGAATGTTAAATAAGAGGGAAGATGTGAGCTATGAGGGAGCTCTAGCACAATTCCATCATCATAACCTTGCTATGATCTCTTCTCTTAATAACCATTCCCATGGATTCCTTTTATAGGACAAGAGGTGGCCAAGAAATAAGAAGATCCAAATGTGAACCTAATGATCCATGATCTAGATCCAAAGTACACAAAGGGGGGCCATTCAATGAACCCAAGTGTGTGAAGAGGCAAAATTTGAATTCTTGGAGGTAATGGAGGTTTCATGAATCTTTAATACATTGTTGGTGGGTGAGATTCCGCCATTTTTGTCAGTTGTGTGGATCTCGAAGGAAAACTCGTGTAGGTCACACAGTCGTTGAACTGTTAATACACATGGTAGTACATATAAACTGAGAAGTGTTCATGTGGTCTTGTATTTTGACTGCTTTTGGTCATTTTTGGACTCAAGTTTGTTATTGGATTTGATGAGGACATATTCAGTGGCCTACATGTTATTGGATTTGATGATTTGTTATTGGATTATGACGCTTTACTGTGTAAATTATGAAAATGTCACATGTGTATGATATTTAAGTGTTAACAAGCTTGCTTTTCATTGAATGTTGTGAATAAAGAACAAAATTTGATTTATGGAGAGGATATGTGTTGGTGAAATGTGTGGGCTATCATTCCCTGATTTATGGATAACATTGATATTAGAGCAACTGAATTTGTGGCTTTGAAGAAAATGTTGCCACTTTAAGGAGAATATACCCAATATTGGTAATTGAAAAGAGGGAGATTGAAATAGTTGATGGGCTTCAATGTGTAGATCCAAGAGCATAACCAACACTTAAAGGAGAAAACAATGGAGATAGAAAAAGTAGCTTGAGAAATTTTCCAAATTACGAGTAGTTGTCCAAGAGACCAAATAAACACAAACACTTTGCATTCCTATCATGAAACCCAACAACATGACCAATTAAATAATGTTACTTAAGATAGCCCCCAAAACCTTCCTCAAGTATCTTTTGGTGCTTTTGAAAAGCGTACTAGAGGCATCAATCCCATGTGGTACAATGGCCAAGGGATATGCAAGAAAATCCAAGGGATTGTAAACCTTATGTAGCTTAACATAGGGAAAAGCCTAAAGGCCTCGATTCTGATGAAGAAGAGAGAGTGATTGATTGAAGCTCAACTCAAGCTAGAACCACCAAGATAACCTTAGTCAAACAACAAGGAATTAAAGAATAATCCATTTCAATTAGAGAAAAGGAACCTAAAATTGGAGTGGAAAATATAACATTCCAATCTACTTGTAGAATCTTGAATGAGGGTAGAAAACTCATGTTTTTTTTTTCACTCGGGGGACCAAGAAAAAAAGATAAAAAACACAATCACAAACCAAATATGTGTGTCTCGATTTTTTTTATTTTTATTTTTTAATGCTATAAAAAAGATCCCCACAAGGCTGATAATTGTTGGCACTCTAATATATGTTCCTTTTTTAGTAAGGGAGGAAATCAAGTGGCCTCTTGATACAGGAAGCAATCCATCAACACAACTAGGAACATGAACAAGAAGAGAATGCCAAGTATCTTATGTTTAAAAATGCATATGGGTATGGGAGTTAGAAGGTCTACACCCTAAGTTTTGGGTTCATATGTTTTTGTATAATTTAGGACCCATATGTAAATCCTAGTATTCGTAGGAGGAAACTTGGAAGTAGACTAAGGATTGGGTAGTCAACCATAGGTGCTTATGCACTATATTTTCCTACTCCAGAAAAATCCTCGAGATCACTACATCCATAAGAGCAATAAAGAAAGTATTGTTCAATGACAAATTATGGATTCTACCCTCTACTATTATTTGTCTCAACACCTTAAGTTGGTTTCCCTTAATATATCGGAGATAATATGGATGATTTTATGTGCTAGATAAACATAGACCAGAGGGATGAGGAAAGGGGAGATCCAAAGGAACTCTATCACTTCCAATTTCAAGAGTTTGAAGGGTCCCAAGAATTAAACGTGGCAATACATATAATGTAGGCAAACTCTATCATCATCCTTTGAAACTATGTAATTCATATAGGGAGTGAAGAGTAGTTAAAGATTGCTTTAGTGGTAGACTTTTAGGACAAGCTAACCATGACATAAATGTATTCTTTGTTACAAGAATATTTATACTTATTTTTGCATAATTTTACAGAAATAAAAAGCATAAAGGGAGAGCTTGGTGAAATCAACATTTAATTGTGCAAGGATACTAAACTAGTCAATCATCATCTCTATTTCTTAAATCCACGACTCAAGGAGAAAGTTAAAAGATAATTTCACCATATATTGGTGGTGGAATTGATCTTTCCCATAAATGAGTCAAAATAGATAAGCCCTAGTGTTATACAAAGTAAAAAATACACAAAATATATAAGAGTCTATGTAGATTTACATAACCTCAATTCATCCTGTATGCATAATCCTTTTCCAACTTTGTTTACAATTGAGTTGTTGTATTAAGTTGCAAGGAATGAAGCCTATTCATTTTGCAAATGAATTCTTAATGTATCATCATGTCAATATTTTTGAAGAAAAAAGGAATACCACTTTCACTATAGAATATGGATCATCACATGCAATAAATGTCATTTGGCTTGACAAATGCCCCTACAATTTTCTCAAACATTGTGATTATAAATTTCAAAGAATATATCCACAGGTTTCTCAAATTATATCTAGATGATTGGAGATTGTAAAACCTACTGAAGGAACATATATCCATGTTGTGGTTGATGTTTGAGTGCATATATAGCTTCAAACTTCCCCGACTTTAAATAATTGTGTATTTTACACACCCTTAGGTAATTGTTTGGGCACATTGTCTATAAAGAGAGAGTACTTGTTGACCTTGCTAAGATTGTTGTAATTTTAAACCTATCATCCCCAACCAATGTCATGGTTTTTTGAGTCCACTCAAGTACACATTCATTATTATCACCAATTCATCTATAATTATGTCACAATTATAGAACCCATGGAAACGTTATTGAAGAAGTCTAAAGCCTTGTGTTGGTTCCAAGAATGTAATGTTACTTTTTCTACCTTAAAGGAACAACTATTCAATGCTCATATATTGGTGTTCCCAAATTGGAGTCTTGAATTTTGTGTTCATATGGATGTCTTTGGTACATATTTGGGAGAAACAATAATGCAACCAAGAGAGAGGAATTTATATCATCCAATATACTTTGTTAGTAAGTTGTAATAGGATGAATGCACTTACACCACTATAAAGAGAGAAGGTTTAACCATCGTCTATTCCATATAGAATATTCATTGCTCCCTCTTAGGATGACATTTCAAGTTATATATATATATATAATTTTGCACTCTCATATTTTATTAATAAGCTTGTTATTTTTTTTAACACAAACGGGTAATTTTATTTTAATGAAAGAAACTGGTCTTTTTTGGCGAAAACCAATCAACCAAATTACAAATTTCGAGAAGGCAAGAAACTGCACCGAGGCTTACAAAGCAAGAAGTCTCCCATGAAGAACAAGCTACATCTAAAAGGAACAAAATTAAGGAATATGATGGAAATAGCTGGATTCCCCGTCGATGCTGAGAATTCCTTGAGGAAGAAGGCATGCCTTATTAGCCAGGAAATATGCAAGCTTGTTTAAATCCTGAAGAATGTGGAAGGATTCAACATTGTCAAATTATTTCAGGATTATCCTAATTCTCTGCAGAATTACATCCAAGGAAGAGTTGTGGAAGCTGTCAGCTGAATTTAAAGCTTTTATAAGCATCTTTGAACCGCCAAATATTTGAACATACTTGAAACCTTTTTTACTTGCAAACTGAATAGCCATGAGTAAGCTATAGCATTAAGCCTGGTTGTTAGTCATGGAACCAAGACCCCAACTGAATTTGAGATTGATCAATATGTATGGGAAAAAAACCACTCCTCCAGCTCCAGAAGCACCGGGATTCCCTTTGGAAGCCCCATCAAAGAAGATTGCAGCTATAGAGGCATTCATCCAAATTTTTTAAGAGAAACATCACTCCCACGAAATCTCCAAGGAGGATTGCTAACCGACTTTGCGCAGTTCAAGAAATGCCCATAAAGGAGAGGGAAAGAGCCCATCCACGAGGAAGCTGATAAAGAAGCCATCGATATGCTAGAAGCTTCAACAAACCATAATTTGGCATTATTTACCACGATTTGGATTTTAGGAACAGAATCGTTGAAAATACATTGATTTCTGGCAAGCCATATCACCCACCAAGAAAATTTTACAATAGAATGCCAATGTTTATGCATAATGACAGAGGATTATTTCAATGGGCGTCTAGCATGCCAAGCCAGATGGAAAGACATTACAGAGGAGTGGAAAGGGAACGAAAAATTTAAACCTTGGAGAATAAGAACCCAAACTTTTTTGGAAAATTCACACTCAACTAAAAGATGGTCGGCAGATTCAAAAGCATATTTACATTAGCAACACTGAAATGGGCCATGAAAGTCGTGTTTGGAGACACATACCCTGTCAAAATCTTGTTATTTAAAACCATCCACAAGAAAATTTTTACCTTTGGAATACAATGGGAAGCCCAGACCGATATCCAGATTGCAGGAGGAAAATGTGAACAATAGGGAGTTTGAATGGCGTTGTAACCTTTATATACAGAATAAAATCCGTCCATTCCCCAAACCCAAGCATCTTTTTGGCAGATTTGAACAGGAGCAAGACCTGTGAGAGATAAGAGCAACAATTTTTTTTAGGAATAAGACAAGCAGGGAGATCTAGGATGGACCAACCAATCCAGTTCCTAGAACTGTCCCAAATGCAAATATCAGCCAGATGAAGGAGGCCTTTATTAGTTTCCCAGATCATGATCACTGATAGTGGAATGACAGAGGAAAGAGGAGGATTCCCGGAGATCTTATCCTCCCAGAGAAGGATCATTTTCCCATTGTGTGGAATTCTAAATAGATGTTGATTAAAGAATTCAAATCCTTTTCTGCAGGAATTCCATATTGCAGTGCCAGTGGGTGTATTGGCAAAGGTAATATTTCTCAAAGAGCAATTCTTAACATATTTATTGCGAAAGATATTGCTAATTGGGTTATTCTTATCTACAAATAATTGCCAAATGATCTTTCCACCCAATGCCAGATTGGCTAGACCAGGGTCCCTAATTCGCAATCCTCCTACAAAAATTGGTCTCTTGAGTACTTCCCAATTTACCTGATGCAACTTGTTTTGACTTCCTTTACCTCCCGACCAAAGAAAGTCCCGAAGCAATTTAGAAATTTGATCCAAAATAATCTTTGGGGCTAGCAGCAATGATGATTGGAAGATAGGATAAACTGAAAGGACAACTTTAATCAATATCAGTTTCATGACCCTAGTTAGACATTGACCACCCCAAGAAGTGATTTTTTCTTTTAACTTTACGAAGAATTCCAACCAGAGAGAGGGAGGAGACAGACCAAGGGTTAATGGAAGACCCAAGTACTTAATCTTTTCTCACTTGTCGAACACAGGGAATCCCAGGAAGTCTGCTATTCGAAGAATTGACATATGTTCGCATTCCACCCATAAACAACACTCTTATTTTTGTTAATCAGTGCTCCAGAGATTTGGCAGAATTTTTGAAGGATTTCGTTAAATGCCCGTGCAATCTTCATGGATGCCCCTCACAGAAGGAGAGAATCATTAGCAAAAAGAGCGTGATTTATTGGGTCCACACTCTTAGCAACCCTGATCCCATGAATATAACCAACTTCCTTTTCAAATATTACTTTTCTACAAAGAGATTCAACCATCAAGATGTATAGAAATGGGGACATTGGGCAACCTTGGCGGAGACCTCTGGAGGCTTTGAAAAATCCAGTAGGTCTACTATTGACTAATGGCGCAATCCAAGGACCATCAATGCCAGCTTTAATCAGATTTACAAACTCAGTGCAAAAACCAAATGAGAGCATAACATCATAAAGGAAGGAAATCTTAACTCTGTCAAAAGCATTCTTCATATCCAACTTAATTAACATACCTTTCTCACGCCTTTGGAAGCTTGAATGAAGAGCTTCCTGAACCTGGATTACATTATCCACTAAGTGTTTGTCTTTAACAAAACCCCTCGGGAGGGGAGAGATAAGCTTTCCTAACAACAACTTAAATCTATTGACTAGAAGTTTGGCTAGAATCTTGTAGGAAGCATTACACAGTGAAATAGGAAGGAACCTGTCGAAGGAAGAAGGATAAACTTCCTTGGGGATGAGGGTGAGACATGTAGAGTTAGTGCACCCTCCCACTTTCGCTTTTTTATGGAAGGCAATCACCATTCGGATCAAATCTGTTTCGATGATGGACCAGCAGGCTTTATAAAAATGAAAGGTAAATCCATCGGGCCCAAGAGCTTTATTTGACTCCATAGCCCATATGACATCAACAATTTCCTTTTCGGAGAAGGGATTCATTAAAACACAATTGTCCTCAGCATTAACCAGAGGAGGAACATTCTCCAATAATTGAGAAGAAATATCCTCATTAGTGAGGCCATCATCTTGAAAAAGAAGTTGAAAGTGTTGATTAGCATACTATTTAAGTAGATCTTGTCCTTTAACAGTGACACCCTCGCCAGTGGAAATTTCTGAAATATGGTTACGAGACAATCTAATCCTGCATTGTCTATGAAAAAATGTGGTGTTCTTATCACCAGACATAATCCAGAGGCAACGTGACTTAATCCTGAGGTGCTCTTCTTCATGCCTGAACGATTGAATGGTAGTAGACTGAGCCAATTTCTCCAGAGCTAAATGAGAATTGGAAATATCTATGTCTTCCATACCCAATTGGATATCAACTAATGCAAAAACTCTTTCTTCCCTGACGAGCATAGGAGAGGGCATAGGAGTTTTAACCCAGTTCTTCAGTGCAATTTTGGTCTTCTTCAATTTTTGCTCCTAGACAAAACTGGGCGATCTAACAATAAATTGTGACCAGGCATGGGAAACAACATCAGAGAACCCCATTCTATCAATCCAGAGAGGCCTAAACCTGAAAGGGATAGGCCCAAGATCCTCTTCTTTTTCAAACAACAATGAAGTAGGGTGGTGGTCAGACGAGAGCTTAGGAATTTTTTGTTGAGACAATTGATTTCTCATCAAGCAAAAAACTGTGGACAAGAAAGCGATCCAGCATGGCATAGATTCTTTCAGCTCCCACTCTGTGGTTGGACCACGTGAAACGCCCGAGCTTGGGTTTTAAATCATTCAAATCCCAAGCTTGGATCAACTCCTCAACCGAATCAAGCATCAAGTCTTTACCTATCAGAACACCTTTTTTTCATTCAGAGCCAGAGAAATGTTGAGATCGCCAGCTAAAACTATATTTATAGGAGATTCGACCTCTAAAAAATCTGAAATCGATTTCCAACATGCTTGCTTTTCAATGTAATTTACTGTCACGTATATATTAAAAAGGGAAATAGAAATCTTACTAGCGAGATGAAAGAGCTCTGTTAAGATCCATTGTTGAGTGGAAAAAGAGTTTTTTAATTGAAAATTCTCTTCACACCATAACGTGGCCAATCCCCCACAGGTTCCTCTAGAACTGACTGCTTTACCTGAATTCAATTTCCACTTATTTTTACTTAGAATAAGAAGAACCTCCTCCTCAACCTTGGTCTCTTGGAGCAAGATAATTTCAAAAGGGACCATTCTCAGTAGATATTTTACTGCTTCGGCCTTGATTGGGTTCCCCAATCCACTACAGTTCCAAGAGACAAGCTACATTACTTTCCTTATTTAGAGGGAGTTATTACTCCCTTTAGAGGCCTAGTTCTCTTATTCCTCCCATAGGACATTTCTATAGTGGGTTGGATTCCTTGTGTCTTAAGCCTCTTAGCCTCTTCTTCTCGGATCTCCTTCTTAGACTTTCTGCTAGACTTTTTGGAGAGCTGGTCTATGGAGTTCTCATCAGAGGAATCAAAGCTATCAGCCGGTTTATTACGGGTAATATCAGCATAAGAAGGGGGGGAGCAATCCCCAATAGGATCTAGGGGAGGTTATCCATCCCAAAGAGGATTCGAAAGAGAAGGACCAACTTGATCCAGAGTGACTATGGTTGCTTCAGAAACCAGCTCTTTCCCATCTAAATGCTGAAATTCACCTTCTTCAATATTAGCAACAAAAGAACTGACGACAACAAAGGGATTGGAAGGAACATCGGAGGTGTCAACAACCAGAGAAGTCGAAAAATTCTTCTCAACAACAAAATCTCTAGCCATGGTTTTACCTTCTTTGCCCTTCTTTCTAGGCCCCATATTGGAAGTTCTTGCTTTCTGGACTTGGGTCCATGTATCATTTTTTTTCTTTTCAATTTCCTCTTCTCCTTTTTTCTTACAGTTTTGAGCGAAATGACCATAACCATGGAAGAATCTACATTTAAATGGAATTTGTTCATAATCCAGCTCCTGGATATGGGACCACTCAGCGACTGTTAAATTGATTGCCTTCGGAAGACCAGTCTCCAAGTCAACTTCTACGCAGTTTCTAGTGTAAGAAAATTGATCTTTTCGATCAGCCCTGTCAATATATTTACCAAGCTTGTTTCCGATGGCTTCAAGGGAATGTGACCTCCAGCAATGCAGAGGGAGATGTGAGAGCCTAACCTAAATTGGGACAACATACAGAACATCTTGGGAGGGGTCAAACTCAGGGTTTCACTTGTTCAAGTAAAGCCCCTGAGGGCCCATGAAATATGGACCATTTCAGAAAATAAGGTCATGGTCCTCTACGGAGTCAAACGCAAATACATAAAAAAGTCTCCCAACGAAGTGATTTCAGATGCCATCAGAGACTAAGGGGTGCCAGTTCCTCTACACCCACCCTTCAATGGCCTTTGGAGGGGGCTAGAGACCAATGAATTGCCCAATTAACCCACGTTCTACAAGATTTAAGGTCGAACGACATGTTATATCTGCTGGGAGTTCTACAGACGGGATATCCACTTTCTTAACAAATTTCTAAGCAGGGCCTCCTTTCCTCTTGCCACAATAAGCAATCAATTTCTTAAAAGCCTTTAAGTCAGGAGGAAGAGGTAGAGGAGGCTCTCCACCAGGAATTGGGACGACCAAAGGAACAACTACACCAAAGGAAATTTAGAGGCGGAGTGAAGGAGACTCACCACCAAAACCACCCAAGAAAACTGGCCTTGGCTAGGAGCAACCAAACAGCTGATGGGAAGAACAAACAATGCATAGGAACACCTTTGAAACCAGTCCTACAAAATGCAGAGGAGAATCCATGCTGATAAAAGACGTAGAGCTGTGCTGCACCAAAAACTGGCAGGGAACCTGCAATTCAAAAAACTTATTAGAGCATAAAGAGCACAGGTTGCTCCTCCTACAGAAAGCCGAGAGGATCAATATGCAAAGAAAGCCTCTCCACCAACCTCTAGGAAAACCACTCTAATGAATTTGGAAGAAATCCAGACACCACAACAACGTCCAGGACGAGAATGCCAGAAAGATATTCAATATTGGAGTGAAATTGGCTAGATCAAGGAACTAACAACCTGCCAAAGAAAATCTTCTGGAACAAATCAACCACCAGGCTCCAAACAGTCCGATCAGGTCGATTTGGAAGGAGTCCAGACTCCACAAGAAGTAGAACCAAGTCGTGGAATTCAAAAAATAGAGCTTGGAGCAAAAAAAAATCTTGGAGCGATATTTGTTCATATTACTATAATAAGCTTGTTATTGAAGGATCGATTTGTAGGTGGTTGTTACCATTTCAAGATTTATCTTTTAAGATAGTTTCCAAGCTAGATAAAATAATGTTGGTCTTGATCACTTACCACAAATTGATTGAATTGATTCATGAGTCATGATTGATTTCTCTTTTAGATGCTCATTTTTTCTTCATTGAAGCTATCTCCCATTATTAACTAAGATTGCATTTTTCCTAGCCACACATTCAACTCCTCTAGAGTATTTTTCAACTAAAATATTATAATACCCCCCGGTTTATCCTTGGACATATTATTATTGTTGTTATGTTGGATATCGTGGCACAATGTGTCGAGAATATGGTTGTAAATTATTATTATTATTATGTTGGACATTATTAATTAATTAATTAAATAAAACAACCGAATCGACCGATGCCACAAAAGAGAGTATGAGAAACCATGATGTTATGAGCAAGGGGTTATGGGAAAGTGTTGCCTTTGTGTTTGTGTCTATGTTGATGTTATACACCCTTCTTATGGACTTGGTGGACCCTCTTCGCTATGTACCCTCATGTGTTATGTTACCCCTTGGTTTCATTTATTCAGGGACTAATTTTTATTAGAGTTAGAGTTTCCCTCTCACCTAGTTCGCCCTCTTGAGTTGGGTTAGTGTGTCCCTTTGGTGGTTTTGTAACTCCTTTGTGGAGGTTACACTTGATTTTGTAACCCCCACTTGCACAAGTGTGCCCTCACTGGCTATGTTTAGCCTTGAAACCTAAAAATTTGTGTAACTCCTTGTGTGAATACTTGTGAGAATCTTTATGTAACTCCTATTTGTTAAATTTTTAAATGTAACTCATCCCGTGTGTCCCTCTCTCTCTTAATTCAAATTTCTCATGAGGAATTTGATTTTGGTTGTGTTGGCTAGACACACTTGTGTGTTGGTTCATGTTTTTGCTCTTGTGCTTGTGTTTGGTACTTGCGGTTCGGTTTTGCTACTCTTGGTATGAGATATTTATTGTTTATTGTGCCCTCCTGAATCCTATTCCAAAGTTGAGTTACTCTGGAGACACTGGCGTATGTCATGGAATTGCATCTAGAGATCCTAGATTCGTAGTGGGGGTGAGGTCTACTACAATTATATTTGAGGTTGGACAGAGCTATGTATTGCCTCTGGAGATCCTGGTTTGGCAGTAGGGGTGAGGTCCACTGCATTGGATTTGAGGTTGTCTTGGAGCCACTGGAATTTGCCTAGATTGGAAGTGCTACTTGCCATTCTGTTGTGGTTGGATTGTTGTCCTAGAGCCACTGGAATTTCCCTAGAGTGGAAGTAGAGGCCACACTTGCCATTGGGTTGTGGTGGACTGATTTCTTGAGAGAATTTTTGGTTGAGTACACTCTTTCTTGTGGCATCATGGTTCCGTCTCGATGGTGACCATTTCAAAGTGAGTTTTGGTTTGCATTGTGTCTACGACTAGGTGGAACGTGGCACGGTCGAATCCAATTGCATATTTGGAAATTTTAAGTGCTTTATCTCAAGTTTATTTAATTTGTTTGGCTATGATATGATTTATTTATGGACACACATGAAAATTTTGATGAAACATATGAGCTATTTGTGGAATAAATTTCTCATGGTATTCAATCTATTTATGCAAGTAAATTTTGTGAAGGAATTGGAAACTAGTTTTTGGGATTTTGTGCACATATTTTTTGAGGAAATTATTCTTTGTATAAGTTATATTTTTCCCCTATTCATTATATAATGTGTATTTTTATGGTATATTATCCTTAGTATGGTTTGAGACACTTCTCTTTGATGCTTCTACCTTTAATTCAAAAACTAGTTATTTGATTGGATTGTTTTGCATAGTTTGGATACTTGGCAGAAGAAGCGTTTGCAAAAATGTTTGAGTTTTATTTTCATGATTATGTATGATAAAAATATTTGAAATGTGTGTGATAATTTGAGGGTAAATCTTCTTTATAGCTTTTTGCAAATGTCTACCGAATTTCTAGATCAATTTCCAATTTCTAGCTCCTCTAATGGAATTGTTTTGAGTAGATTTGTCCATTTGCATATTGATGAAATGTTAAAATGAGATATAACTATTTTATTACTTATAAAACATTTTATTTATATTTGGAATGGAATTTGAATGATTCTATGAGTTGTGGATTTAATTATTCTAGTGATTCTTAGAATTACTAGTCAATTCGGATGAGTAGAATTAGCTAGTATTGTGAGTTTTTTAATGGAATGCATATGGGTGGAAAGATAAAGACATATGGATTTAGGTGACCCATGCTACACTTTTTATATGATATAAAATATTCATATATTTCTATTTATTTGGCATTTGAAAAGTTAACTTGGGAACTAGGTACATTGCGATGAAAATTGATAACTACTTGTGGATTGAAATATCCGTTTTCTAAAAATGGAATGTTACAACCATGTGATTTGTTTCTAACATGTTATTGTGTTGTGTGTGGCTACTTATAAGATTTTATCATTTACTTATGGATGCATTTCATTTTGGTTCAATTATTTAGACTCAATTCCTTGCAGTGAATGTTAACTAGTTTCATTGGGATTGATGGAAAATATCACCTTATTTGCAATTGGAATGATATGCAAATAAACCTTTAATTGGATGTAGGTGCATAATTAAATATGTTTTTAATGTATGTATGATTTCTTTTGGCTTTAATGTCATGGTTACAAGTTGATTTTGTGTAAGACTAACTTCTTATATAAAAAAAAACTAGTTAACTAGTCTTGTGGACTCTCTTTTGTAATTACCATGATTAATTATTGTAATTTTGGTAACTAGGCATTATTTACATGTAATTAAATGTTATTAAGAAATTTGTATTGATAATTTATGGTTATTTGTTAAATAATTAGATTTGTGATAAGTGTCGTCATCTGCGCACTAAGTGTCATAATTAATACCTTAATTACTAGTTAACTGTGAATATGAATAAATAGCCTTTAGAAGTGGTTATCATTTCTAATATGGACTGGGTTGAATATTTGATGATTTTAGATGATGTTAATAAGCCTTCCAATCCCTTAGATCAGATGTTCGATGTCTTAATAAATTTATATTAAATTATTGTTAATTATTGGATTTTGTGTCACAATTAATTTTGGGAAAAATAGAAATTAAATGTTTATGGTTTATCCACTACTCTAAAAATAAAGTAATTAGCCTCATAGAGCTAATGATATACGCCTTAGGCAACTTGATATCCCTTGGGTGCATTACAAGTGGTATAATAGCTTTTGGTTCCAACTCTACAGTTGTTGGGCCTGTTACAGACTTACATATATATATATATATATGCTTAGTAAAATAAATTTTAAACCTCCCTTATGTTAATGGAAGAATCAAAAGCCTTACTTCATAGATCAATTTAAATGTACTTTTGTTTCTTTTCAATTTCAAAGGTCAAAATATTATGGATTTGTTAGTCTATGTAATATATTAGTATATATGTTGTAAGGTGTGATATCCCCGGGGTACATTATAAGTGGTATCATAGCTTTTGGTTCCAACTTTACAGCTGTTGGGCCTGTTACGGACTTATATACATATATATACATGTATATATACACATATATGTACATATATACATACATATACATATACATATATGTATATATATGAAAAATCGATGTTGGCCCACAACGAGTTTCTGGATGAACTAATTCAAAAGTCGAAACAGATCCTAGCCTACCCAACCAAATCGATGTCTGAAGGTTTCAAGTACTTAGGGTTTCTCCTCAAACCCAACAGTTATGCTTTTAAGGATTGGATGTGGCTTTATCAAAAGGTAGAATCTCGTGTATCTTCCTGGGCAACTAGATTTATGTCTAGAGGACGAAGATTGGTCTTAATCAAGGCTATGCTTCATAGCATCCCTGTCTATTGGGCTTCTATAACCTACATTCCTAAAGGAATTTTGACAAAATTCTGGAAAAAGTGCTTTGCTTTCCTGTGGACAGCAAGCAAACAAATCAATGGCATTCCCCTGGCTAAATGGACTTCCTTAGCCCTGCCCAAGGAATTAGGAGGTTGGGGAATCAAGAACCTTCCTCTATTCACCAAAGGACTGGCAACTAAATCCCTTTGGAGGCTTGTGCAAAATCCAGATACCTTGTGGGGTAGGGTTGTATGCTCAAAATACTGTCCAAATATGAATATGACAGACTAGATCAAAAGCCCTAATAAATCCTTCAAAAATGGATTTGTGGGATGGAAAACTGTGGTCTTAGTATTCCCACTCATTGGCAATTGGACAACATGGGAAATTGGGAATGGAAGAAGTGTAAGGTTAGGGCTAGACCCCTGGGCAGGTGCAGGAGAGGACTTCAGGCTTCCCCCATCGGTCTTGAACAAGCTTAGTGAGCAAAGATACTTTAAACTCGCTGATGTTCAATTCCAACAATAAAACTAAGTAGGCAGAACAAGGTGGAAGGATGTTAATGAGCTACAATTAGAGGGCGATGATGTTGAATGCTGGCAAACCTTCACTAACCTGTTGGAATCAATTTTTGTTAGTTTGGATGAAGATACACATGATAAACTAATCTGGACTAGAAATGCAATAGACGGGGACTACACAGCCAAAAAAGGGTACGAAGTTGCAATTCTGGAACAACTTGAAGGAGATAAATCATGGTGGTGGCAGGGTCTTTGGGACTCAAATAGCCCATTAAAAACCATTCTCACCTTTTAGCTGGAAATAAACAACAAACTTCTGACTTGGGAAAACTTAAGAAAAAGAGGCATGTAGGGTCCAGGGTTATGCATTTTATGTAAACAAGATGATGAATTCACTTCCCATCTCTTTGGCACATGTCCATATGCAGGTCAGGTGTGGACTGATGTTACAAGGACAATATGCCAGGGCAGGATGGTTAACTTGGAAGGAACCTGGGCGCAGAGAACTAAAGATTGGTGGAACAACAAAGTGGTATGTGAGTTTAGTGCTTTTTGTATTTACCATTTGGGAGGCACGAAACAGAGCAATCTTCAAGAATATTTGGACTCCCACTGATATATCCTCAACTCTGCTAATGCAGAAAGTACAAGAACACATATTAGCTCCCAAATTGGGAAAAACAAGAGTAGTAACATCCCCAGTGATTGACAGAAGTATCCCGTGGGTTTTT
>LPNX010520467.1:290039-307539 GCA_001517045.1 Pseudotsuga menziesii | reverse complement strand
TGCCGAGCTTGAGAGACTCCAACAAAGAAGCCCCAATGGATAGCTTTGTCAATCTGTTCCTCCCGCACAGGCCTATGCTTGAGAGGCTTCTCAGGTTCCCTGAAATGTTGAATAATTGCAATGATTTGAGCCACAACAGATTCCATCGGGATTCGACAGTCCTGAAAAATAATCTTGTTGCGAGTAATCCAAATCCCCCAAGCAAAGATACAAGGAACAGCACAGAGAGAGTTTGGGCTCGACCACCATCTATGAAAAGCTTGGAGAACAGAATCTCCCTGCCACCCCCTGCTAAAACCCATCTGCTTACCCACCTCAGACCATATAGATTGAGAATAAACACATTGAACAAAGAGATGAAGAGATGTTTCCTCAGCCTTCCGACATAGCGCACAAAAACCAGGGCCTTCAAGAAATCTCTTTTGCAAAATGTCCCATGTCGAAACCTTATTTTCCAAAATAGCCCAGAAGAGTAATTTGGCCTTACCCGGACATTTTATCTTCCACAGCTGTTTCCACCACCAAACCAATTCTTGGTTATAAGACATCACATTGAGCTGAATATAACCAAATTTAGGAGAATAACACCCTGAAGGATGATAGTCCCAAACCAATACATCATCCCAGTTAGTCAATCTGACATTTGAAACTCTTAACTGCCTAATATAGCCCCCCCATGCCTCCAGCAGATCATCATGAATCTCAAGTCTCTGAGCACTGATCCAGCCTTGATGCCATAAAGTAGAATTTTCCTGATCCTCAATATTAGCAATAAAAAGACACCCTCTTGCTTCCAAGTGTGACCTCAGCTCCTCAGGAAGGACACGATCCCCCCCACAGCCTACCCAAGGATCAATCCCAATACGAACCAATCGCCCATTACCAATTCTCCACACCAAACCAGAGCCAACCAAATCAAAATGCTTTACCACCGCTTTCCAGACCACTGAGCAATTTGTCCGAGATTTGTCCACCATCTGAATCCACTCAATGAGAGTCAAAGGAGCAATATATTTATGATACACCACTCGAGTCTAGAGACTCTATGTATGTATAAGTCTCCATGAGACTTTTGCTCCTAATGCCTTTGCAAAAAGGAAAATATTTTTTAACCCCCACCCTCCCAAAGCTTTTGGAACAACAATTTTCTCCCACCTCACCCACACCAGAGCCCTATGATCACTCTTACCTCTCCACAAAAAAGCAAAACACAGCCTGCGAATCTGTTCAAGTAGCCCCTTAGGCAGCCATGCAAGAGACATCCAGTAGATGGGAATCACTTCCAAAACATATTTTATCAGAACCAGTCTCCTAGCTCGAGAGAGCCATTTTTGACTCCAGTTTTGAAGTCTTTTTTCCAATTTTTTCAATAACCAGTACCAATCTGCCTTCAGGTAAGAGTTCGGTTTTAAGAAAAACCCCAGATACTTAATCCCAGCATCCAAATCCATCATTCTAAAAGGCAAACGAAGAGCAATTCTGTGTGTCTCCTGCTCAGATAAATTCGAGCATGAAATAGTGGATTTTTCAATATTTACAACCATGCCCGCAGCAGATTGTACAAGGATTAGTCCTTCAGACACCTTATCAATATCCTGTCTCGACCCATTAGTGAAAATCAAAATATCGTCAACGAAAAGAAGGTGCGAAATATACAAAACCTGGGAAATGGCAATGCCACGAAAAGTCCCTTCCGCTTTTGAAGCCAAAATAAATCGACGGAGACCTTCAGCTACAAGAAGAAACAAAAGGGGAGAAAGAGGACACCCTTGTCGAAGACCTCAACCAACTTGGAAAAAAGGGCTAGCAGCTCCATTAATGAGAACTGCAAAACTCACCATACTGATGCAAGCCATAATCCATCTAACAAATTCATAACAGAAGCCCAGCTGTGTAGGCAACATCCTAAGATAAAGCCAACTGATCCGATCGAAATCCTTTGAGAGATCAATCTTGATCACAGCTCCTTTCTGTTTCTGAACTTTCAGAGTATGTAGACCTTCCTGAGCAACTCCAATGGCCTCATGTATTTGACGGCCCTCCAGAAACCCAAATTGCTCGCTAGAAATATGATGGGACAATACAGATTTGAGTCTCTTTGCAATTACCTTAGAGATGATCTTATATAAACAATTGCAAAGTGAGATGGGCCTGAAATCCTCAAAACTTGCAGGTTTATCCTTTTTTGGAATAAGAGCAATAAAAGTAGAATTGAGTGGTCCATGGATAAACCCAGCTTTATGTGATTCCTCAACAACTGACAAAAGCTCCTTACCAAAGAAATCAAAGAAACCCAGGAAGAATTCAACAGGCCATCCATCAGGCCCCGGACTTTTATCTTTTTGAAACGAATGAAGCACCAGAGACAGCTCCTCCACCGAAACTTCCCCCATCAACAGCTTGTTTTCCTCCTCATCCACAAAGAGGGGAAAAAGCTATGCTACCTGAATGACCTCAGCAATAGAAACTCCAGGTTGAGCAGTGAATAAATCCCCAAAATATCTCACACCCAAATCAGCCAGCCCATCGAAACTAGACACCTGTTCCCCATCTGCCAAAGACAACTCCCAAATAGAATTGGAAAATTTTCTCCCCTTAGCATATGCTTGAAAAAATTTAGTATTCTCATCTCCACACTGAAGCCAGATTGCTCTGCTCTTCAATCTCCACAATTCTTCTCGCTCACAGAGAATCACATTTCGCTTCTTTTCCAAAGTAAGGAGTTCATCCTTAGTCCGACCATCCAAAAACCCCATCCCCAGACTGTGAAGCAACCTGTCAATAGCCAACTCACAGTCCCTCAATGTCTTATCATCATTCACCCTCTTAGCATGAGCCCAAGAAATAGTAGCCTCCTTTAAGCGTTTCAAATTTTGATAAAAATGAACCCCTGCATGCTCCAGAGAGTTTTGTGGACGAGGAGTCCACATCTCCTTAACCAAAGCTTTAAAACCCTCATCCTTCAACCAACAGGAGTTGAATTTGAACGGACTTGGGGGCTTCCTCCGACGACCCCGTAATTCCAAAAAAATGGGACAATGATCAGAAATCCCACCTGTCCCCACCCACTGCCAAACAATATCCACCCCCAGAGCCAACGATTCAGCCACCAAGAATCTATCCAATCTCTTAGCTACCCTTTGATCCCCGGCTCTCTTATTTCTCCATGTAGGGACAATCTTTGGCGGAAGTATGTCCAGGAGATCCTTCCTTGCAAAAGCTTGAATGAAAAAATTTACCAAAACATCTGGAGCAGCTCTAGGCCCCCAGACCTCAGAGGCTCCCAGAGAAAAATTAAAGTCTCCCCCCAATATTACATCAGTGTTTTCAAAAAAGTCCAATTTGAACAAAGAGTCCCAAAAGCTAACTCTATTCAAATATGGCCCATATATGTTAAGAATCGTGAGAGATTTCCCAATCACGGCATCCCACACTTCCAACCCCACACCAGAAGATATTCCCCAAGAACAATCACACCTACAACTTTGAACCTTCCACCCCGAGGCTAATCCTCTAGAGCGCCCCCTTGCATCCACAGCCACAAACTTCCAACCAGGAAGCAAAGATTCTAAAACTCTAACAACCTCCTCACTACACCCCAACGATTCCTGTAACAGAATTACATCCGGCTGATTTAACTCCACTAGCCTTCGAAGAGACGATTTTTTGAGGGGACTCGCCAACCCCCGACAATTAAAGGACATAACTTTCATTTGGGAGACCCCGGCCTTCACTGCTCTAAGTGCCCATTCAATTGAAGATTGTGTCCCCATCCCTAAATCCACCTTTGCCCGTTCTTGTGCTTTGGACAAAAGAGATTTTCTGCCACGGCCTTTCCCCACCATACGCATGGACAACTCAGGAAGACCTTTCCCCCCGACCCCTCAAAGGATATCTCCCTACTTCTAAGAGCATATCTGATACTTCTTCCCTCAGAGCTGGTAGAGATATTTGTAGAAACAATGGAAGGGGAGAAAACACAATCAGACGATGGCAATGGACAAGGAGCAACCGAACATTGGATTGTCGGGTTGGCTAAAGGAGAACCAATAGACAACCCCCCCCCCCATATCCTCATAGAAAAGAGAAACTACAGGAGAAGGGATAAAAGACATTCCCAAGGGAATCGAAAATGAGCCCCCTTGAAAATTTGCCTGCACTGAAGTCTTCCTGGAGCCTAAAGAAACCAAATCATTAACCCCAGCCCCCATTCTGTCATCAAACAATCCCCCAGGGACCTTCTGGCCAATGTCCACTTCGCACAAAGACATGACTGATGAAAAAGGGAGTTTTCTAGAAGCAGCTTGAACCTTTGGTTCTTTGTCCACCGTCCTTCCATCCAAAAACCCAGAATTCATTTCCCCCACACCAGCAGAAACCCCTACCTCCTTAGGAGCATCAAGCCCATCTAAATCATCATCAATCTTCAGTTTGCTGGTCCTAAAAGGAAGCGAACAACTGGCCACCAAATGACCATATGAATGACAACGATGACACCTAAACGGCACACCCACATAGTCCAGAATTTGCACAAAGTCCCCAGCCTTCGTCTGTACAGTTATTTCAGAGGAGAGACCCTGACACAGATCGATTTTTACCAAAATTTTGGCCACGGAATACTTACCAGTCTCCAAATAGGATAAATCAGCACAAACATATTCACCCAGAAAATTCCCAATTTCAGCAAAGCGGTTCTCATTCCATAAGTGCATAGGAAATCCTGGAAGTTTTACCCACAGAGGCTCCTTATTAATCTTCTCTTTTTGTGAATCAAAAAAAGGTGTCCAACATTTCAAGACAGTAGGGACCCCATTCATAGACCATTGCCTCCCCAGGACAACATCAACCTCCCCTTTGTTGTGCATGATGAAAGAAAACCACCCTTTAGTCAATACCCGAACTTCAGGTGCTGAATCCAACAGAAATTTCCATTGCTCGGCCGCCCACCTCCAGAGAAAACCACATCCAAAATGTTTGCCACGAACATGCCCTACCACTGCTGTCATGGACATATCCTCTGCCTCTTCCAATGTAACGTCCACCCCCAGCACCAGCTTGTCCCTACACTTCTGATCTTTAACAGCCTTTGGACCTTTTTGAGATCCCTCCTTAGCTGACCCTCCTTGCTTAGGACCACCTCCAAGAAAAGGAGAAAGACCCTCAACTGGGAGCTCCGATGAATTTGCAGGGAAGTTTGTATAGAACCCAGTCTGAGGTGAGAGAGTACGTCCAAGAAACCCAGCAAGGTCGGGCCTGTCCAAAATCTATATATATGTGTGTGTGTATATACATACATATATATGTACACACACACACACACACACACACACACACATATATATGTAGATATATGTATATATATATTCTCAAGGAAAAAAGTTGATATTTGTATTAATTCAAAAGAGTATGTACATGATTTGTTTGCTTTGCATACTGCTGTTTAATAGCTAGAAACAAAAACATGAAGTGTTTCCAAAAACTTCAAACCTAAAAGCCTAAATACTTTAACTAATTGAGTACTAGGCCGAGAATCAGTCAGAGCTTAGCTCCCCTTGTGCTTGAAACGGAGCTTGTGAATGTGACAAAATTGTTGTCAAGTTAGTTCCAAAAATAAGTGAAGAGATCATATTGTTTAGTTGGCGTATCCTGCAGGAAGTGGTGTTATAGCGGATTTCACCACTCCAGGTGAATCACACTTTGTATGGCCTTCCCCCGTCCCGCTGCAGACTCTTTAGACCCCATGGACCATATTTTATCCTTTGATATTTCCTTGATCATCCCTAAAACTATATAAAAAATGATATACGCGGCTTTTTACCTGATAACCGCGTACATACGCGGGTTTGACTCCTATAACCGCGTACATCGGGATGTGTGCATAGTCCAAATCCTTTTGGAGTTTTTCTTGACATGGATCCGACTCATTTGACTCTTGGCCTTCCATATGCCTTGAGATCCCTTGGATTTGACCCTTCATTATCCCTTGTGAAGCTATATAAGGAACCCCTTGGTACGTTGAAGGTATATAGAGAGATTGAAGCAACGAAACTATAGTCCATTGTTGCCGGAATTTATGCTTGAGTCTGTATCCCTTTGTCCCTTTGGAGCACTTTTGTGTTCTTCCCAAGCTTGCCTTTTGCTAGTGAGCTTGCTATCGTGAGATGGAGGATTGAGGTGGTGGAGGCCCAAGTGGGGGATTCAGTTTCTCCGGTTTGCAGACGTGCCGTCAGAGGTTGTATCTATCTTGTAATCTCTGATTTATATTAATAAGAACTATCTTTTCTGTCCAATGATGTGTATTTGATTGAATATTGTATCCATTGGAATATGTCAAATGATTTTACATTATTGATTATATATGCTAGAATAGAGCTAACACTATGATATATAGTATGCTTGTATTGTTTTCTTGTTGTTGAGGAAGTATTATATCAATTCAAGCTAAAGATTGGAAAGCTCAACGGGGATCTACTTCAACCATCCGGAATAAGGTACGAGGTCTGATCCTTTAGTGTTAGACATTTTATTTCTATTGCATATTGGGAAAGATTGATTTCTGGAGTCAAAGCTGTCTGTTGTGGTACCCCAAGCCATAGGAATTTCTCTCCGTAACAGAATTGGCGACTCCGCTGGGGAGTTCCTAGTAGTTGTCCTTTGGGGGTGATTTTCTCGGCATTCAATGTATTTGAATTGTTTTTTCTCTCTTGTTTCTGTGTCGGGTCTGGGGGCATGTATGCCTGGTAGAGTCTGATTGGAGTGAAGTTTGTCTCAACCTGTCTGTTTGCCTTGTTTTATGCACCTTTTTCTTCCTGTACGGGGGTTTTTGATTTACAGTCGCGTATACACACGGTTTCCTCTGTGATTTCCGCGTATACACGCGGGTTTACAGCGAACAGTCGCGTATACCCTGGATTTTTCCCTTTTTGTGGAAGTTAATTGGTAGCTGGGTGAATGCTGTTAGTTGCTGAGTGTCCTTTGGCACTGCCTGAGTCTGTTTTGATCTCTGATTCTGACTGGAAACGTTTTTTATTAGCCTAATTTTTTTTTTTTAGGAAAGTTCTTGTCATGGCATTTTCGATTTTTTGATTGAGATTAGTGCATTAGAGTTATTTTACCTTAGTGCTTTGCTTGAATGTTGTCTATGTGTGCTTGCAGAGTCTGGGGGTGGTAGAATCATTCTTTTGCTTTTTGCATCTCTTATATTTTCAAAAAATCCAAAAACATTTGCTTATCATAATGCATT
This sequence comes from Pseudotsuga menziesii, assembly GCA_001517045.1. NCBI lineage: Eukaryota > Viridiplantae > Streptophyta > Pinopsida > Pinales > Pinaceae > Pseudotsuga > Pseudotsuga menziesii. The sequence continues at coordinate 300,296 of LPNX010520467.1, read as the reverse complement.
GCATTTTGCACTTTGCATTGTACTTGCACTAGATCTAGATTTGCTTTGTAGTACTAGTTAGGACTTCATATAGGAAAATTTGCATTCATCATTTGAAGAAGAATTGTGCATTTCACGTAGTAGCATACCCTGTTTACATGGACACAATGCATGTGCATTGATTGTTGCGGTGTGCATTTTACTTCATGTTGCTTCATAACACCACTAGTTGCATGACCATATCCTATTTTTGAGTAATAAAGCCAACTAAAATCAACGCTAATTAAAATGAATTACACTCTTTTCTTTTCTAGGGTGCACCAACAAGCTTAGGTTTTAGGATCTTGGAATAGTTCATTGTAAGTCAATTCTCCAAGATCATTAAACAACAACATCTAGGTGTCTGTCCAGGGAGTGTGTGAAATCCTTGGTATAACCATTGTTCTCAGGATCCTCCTCTCAAACGGGAGTTAAGCACGAGGCAGTGTGAGCAGTTATTGATTGGGATGACCCCTAGTCATAACTAATTAGCATTAGAGATATTTACAGGATTGTGTTCGTATCTGGGGGCTCTTTCGAGAGTTTCGGGCTTTGCTACCCTGCCCATACGGTCAATCCCGCCTGCGACTGTCCGCCTGAGCTTTGATTATATTGAGGTGACCTTAGTGACCTTACCTAGGATATCAAGGGGGTACTTGTAGAGGTTATTCTGCAGGTGTCCCGGCCAGGTTGGGGTCGGACAGCACAGTCGCTTTACGCGTTGAAGCTGAGGGCCACAATAATTGGTTACGTACCTCCGCTTGTTGTGTATGGGAGTCTCAGGCCTCTCCTAGGCGAGACATACCTGCTTCATTCGGGAGCTCACTTATCCAGCCCTTGTTTGCTTGCATTTGGCTTTAGATTTTATTAGTGATTGCTCTGTGCACGCTAGTTGGCCTAGGGTTTACGTAAATAGAGAGTCTTTGCTTTTTGTTGAGTCATTGTGAATTCGAGTGCGGTTCCGCGCCGTTCTCGTCAGTTAGCAGGACTTATGCCTTCCACTTCTCCTCCTCCTTTGGGAGAGGGGCCTAGACTGTCCAGGCGGACTATGTCACACACTGATTCACACACCATGGAGGATCATTCAGAGATTATTTCTGAGCCACCTCCTCCCGTTCGTATTGACGACGGGGAACTTACTCCTACATACGATCCTTCACCTGACCTAGCTGAGTTCGGTCCTGTGATTTCCCAGATAGGATCTTTGCATGATAGACCTACTCACCCTCGGGCTGATTCCCCGTTGACACGTTACTGGTATGGAATGCCGGAAGATGCCGAGACTCACTTTGAACCTGCCAGCACTAGCTACAGTAGTTATGCTACGACTGGTTTTCCTATGCACAATTTGACATTTCATGTTGAATCCTACTTTGAGCCTAGCACTATGCCTGGGGGCAATCCCATTCCTTACCTTGCAGAGAGGTTTGGGAGTACTAGTCACATTGCACCTTCCGTCCCAGTGGTGGAAGCTACATCTTATCCCCTCCTAGGTCTAGGGTTAGTGATCCGATTAGGATACCAGGTCCGAGACGGGTGACAATAGGCGGTAGTACATATCTTATTACTCAGATTCCTTCATCCTCGGTTCCGAGTTTTTCAAATGTACATCCTCCACCTTATCCACGTGGTCCTTCGAGCTGAAATATGGCTACGAGTTAGATCCATACTGCGGTTACTAGGCCGATTGTGTCTCAAGTTCATATACCACCCACTGCTTCGGGAGGCTATAGTGGTCAGCTTGTTACGTCTGGGGCATATATACCTACTTCCGGTATGTACATTCCCCCTTCCGGAGCTTATCTTCCCACTTACGGAGTGTCCCATGGGACATCACATGTGATGACCTATGGACCTTGTTACGGTCCGTAGTATGGACATGTTTCTTCACCTTACGGAGGCGAGTATCAACAACCTGCTTACTCTCCTAATTATGGCTTCGTAGCTCCTACTAGTCAAGGTCCACCTTACTATGGTACTTCCACGTCACCTTATACAAGTCAGACAGGAGGAGGACACTATGGCCAAGGCCATGGTGGTGCTCAAACCTATGTGAACCAGGGAGCGGTCCATCGACCTCATCATCCTAGGCTCCCTTTCCTCGCGATGCTTAACCTTCCTGACTTATCGAGACTTACGAACGATCCCGTGGCTCATGACCCGGCTTGGCCGGCTGTCCCCTACCAAGCTTCCTTCAGACATACCTAAGTTCGAAGGAAAACCAGGAGAGGATCTAAGCGAACACGTTACCACGTTTCACCTTTGGTGCTCTTCGAATTCGTTACATAAGGACTCAGTCCGCTTGCGACTATTTCAACGCACCCTCATAGGGCCTGCTGCGAAATGGTATATAGAGTTACCAAAGGGAGCTTTTACCTTGTTTGACGATCTTGAGATGACTTTTCTTAATCACTTCCAGCTACCAGTGGGCTATGACGTTGGTACTGAACTCTTGTCGACATTTCGGCAAGATAAATCCACCCATATTTCTGATCATATTCAGGAGTGGCGTAGACGGAAGAGATTAATTAAAGCTTTTATACCGTCGGAATTCCTTCTCGAGTGGTTCCTCAAGTCTTTATTGCCTTATATCACGAAGGATGTTTCTACATCCGGAGTGCAGAATGAGGAACACACGATCTTTAGGGCGCAGGAACTGGAATTGATTTATGCTCAGTCCGGTTTGTTGTATGAGATTATTCCCAATGCTCCTCGTTCTAGTTTCTATCCCAATGTCAAACCTGGACCACATGCCGATGGCATTGTGGGTTGTGCAAGTGCGAAACCTGCAGATTCGGTTGCAAAACAAGTTAGTCAATTGTCGCTCAACCAGTCTGCTTCGGGACAAGCCACGGCTTCGTCTCAACCCACCCAAACGGCGAGTGTACGTTCTGTGCAATCGTCGGACCACCCAGACAGAATAGAAAAAAGGGTAAGAACAATAATCGAAAGGGTGGGAATAGGAATGAGAATGCTTCCAATAATGACAAGAACGGTCAGAATGCTGGTGGGGACAAGCAAGCGAAACGTAAGGTTAAGTTCCCTTGCAAGTTATGTAAGGATGATCACCTCACTTACTTTTGCCCTTGAATTGATGAAGCTTCGAGACTCTTAGCACAAGGCCCAGCTGTGCTAACGAACCCTTTACCGCATAACCAGAACATGAACTCGAAGTCCCAGGAGCAATCTAGTGAGAATGATCCACCAGAGGCTAGTGCTCGTGGGTGCATTAACATGGTCCATGCTGCCAAGGTTGTGACTCGTGCGAAAGATTATGGATCGTCACAACCCAACCCAGGCAAAGAACCTGATCCACCAGGAACCCTTTTGCGCATTGAGAAACCTGCGGATAAACCTGAGGTTGCACCTCGCATTCCTAAGGGGGTACTTAAGCGCTCGGGGCATAATCCAAATGCCCGAGCCGCCCAGAATTTTTCAGTTGTTGAGGATTTGGGCCATACTCCTTGTTCGATGTTTGCATTGGAAGTGCTTCAGAGTTGTCCTTCGCAAAGGAAGACATTGCTTTCTGCTCTTGGTGTGAATGGTGATGATTCTTCCTCAGTGATCAAATTTGAAACCGCAGGTCATCAGCCTCGCTTGCCCTACTATGTGTCGCTTTTGGTACACGTAGAATGTCTTAATATGATCGTCAAGCGCACTGTGATTGACGAGGGCGCTGCTGCATCTGTGATGTCTTTGTACTGTTGGAAGGGTCTTGGTTCTCCTGAGTTGTCGAAATTAGCGACTATGTTAACTGCTTTTGATGGGAGATCTTTTAGGCCGCACGGTATCATTCCGTCCCTTAAAGTCCGTTTGGGAGGGAAGACCGTTGCGATAGAAGTTGAGGTGGTTGATGCGCCCCTCGACTACAATCTCTTACTGGGTCGGAATTGGATGTATAGTATGCAAGCCGTTGCTTCTTCCGTGTTTCACGTTGTATGCTTTCCACATAACGGGAAGATTGTAACGATTGATCAAATGACATTCAAGAATTCCCCTGTTACTGCATCTTCGGGAACTTCAGTTCCGGTCGTTGAGCACTCTCAGCCGGCAACTGGGAGTGTGGGTGTAGGCATGTATCCATTACTTATGGGAAGCTTTAGTTGTCCTGCGTCGGTCCTCATGATAGGATCTTGTTCTGATAAGGATTCGACTTCTATGACCTCAGTTTCTTTTCACACGACTCATATGGGAGATCCTTGGATTCTCCCCACACTGAGTATTTCGAGTGAGCCTGTCGATACCAACGTGCCGCTTCCTACAACCATGATAGCTTATCAAGCCAATCTTATGAATGTTGCAGAGCCTTGTTCTTCCTCTTCGCGGAAGGAAGAGGAAGACCCCTATGTACTGCCGGCATGGGTAGTATAGTCTTCTCATGCCCACGACTGCCTGGATACGATTTTCCCTTCAGATGAAGCGATCATCGAGGCTATGTCGGGCGTTGAGCCGCCATGGGAGGAACTTCATCATAGATCATATTTCCTTCCATCGCTTGACCGTTTGGAGCATGAGGATTATAGGGAGATTCTTAGTCAGAGAGTTGGTAGTCCCATGATTCCATTAAGCTCTCCTGGTCAGATGGCTGACGGGAACATGGCGAACATATCTTCCATGATTTCTATCAACATCTCTCGAAATCCTGGCACCATTGAGAATGTCTATATTGGGGCGGATTGTTCCCAAGATGAGATTCTCGAATATACCGAGCTATTCAAGGAATTTCGTGATATTTTTGCTTGGTCTTAGGATGAGATGCCAGGTATTGACCCTCAGATTGTCGAACATGAGATTAAGACTTACCCCAACGCTAAGCCTGTTCGACAACGTTTACGCACCGTGAATCCTAGGAAAGCACCCGCCATTAAGGCAGAGATAGAGAAGCTGTTGAAAGCTGGTTTCATCTATCCCATTCCCTTGACGGAGTGGGTTTCAAACCCCGTTCCGGTGGATAAGAAGCAGGGACCGAACCGTATATGCACTGATTTCCGCGATTTAAATCGTGTCTGTCCTAAGGATAACTTCCCCACACCATTTATAGATCAGATTTTGGATGAGTGTGCGGGTAGCGAGGTGTTCTCCTTTATGGACGGCTTTTCCGGGTATAATCAGATCCAGATTAAACCTAAGGACCAACACAAGACTGCATTTATTTGTCCTTGGGGAACGTTTGCATATTGGAAGATGCCTTTTGGCATTAAAAATGCCGGAGCTACATTTCAACGGGCGATGACCTTGATTTTCCACGATCTCAAGTCTATTATTGAAGTATTTTTGGATGATCTCGCTGCTCATTCTCATATGAGAATGCGTCATTCATATCACTTGAGATTGGTCTTTGAAAGATGCCGACACTATTCGGTTCGATTAAATCCTCATAAGTGCATCTTTTGTGTGAAGTCAGGTCGTGTATTAGGATTCATTGTTTCAAAGGAGGGCATAAGAGTCGATCCCTTAAAGGTTGAGGCAATACTTTAGTTGTCTCCCCCGAAGAATATTCATCATCTTCAGTGTTTGCAAGGTATGGAAAACTTCTTACGAAGATTTGTGGTCAACTTTGCCAATTTGACTAGAGGCTTCATGCGTCTCTTGAAGAAGGATACTCCCTTTGAATGGGATGAGCGAGCCTAGGAGTCCTTCGATGCACTTAAGCGAGCCCTAGCATCGACCCCGGTGATTAGTCCTCCGAATTATAGCCGTGATTTCCTATTATATGTGGCCGTGTCTTTAGAGACGATTGGTATGGTATTGGTTCAGGAGGATGAGGAGCTCCAGGAGCATGTCATATATTATTTGAGCCGAAATCTGATTGACGCAGAGATTCGTTATTCTCATGTCGAGAAGCTTGCTTTAGCAACCGTACATGCGGTTCAACAGTTGAGACATTATATTCTCCTTCGCTAGACCTCGGTTGTAGCCCATGTCAATCCGTTTCAGTTCATCCTCACACGAAGGATGATTGGGGGAAAGTATAATAAATGGATTGTCATCCTGCAAGAGTTCGATCTCGAATTTGTTTCGGCAAAGTCGAATAAGTCGTTAATTTTTGTAGAGCTTATATCGGATTTCCCGAGCGAGGTCGAGGAGTTGGTTTGTGAAGATACGTTTGTCGACGAACACATCTTCTTAATCTCAACGTCTGACCCATGGTATGGAGATATCGTAGTATAGCTGCAAACACAGAGGACCCATTCTCACCTCTTGCGAGATGAACGACGACGATTACGTCATGTCTCTAGAACTACCTTATAGTGGACAATACTTTGTACCACCGGGGGGTATATTCCATTTTATGACATTGTTTAACTCATGAGGAGGCTGAGGTTGTGCTGAATGATTGCCACAGAGGGGCGTGTGGTGGTCATTTATCTGGGATTTCTACAGCTCAAAATATTTTGAGAGCAGGTTATTTCTGGCCGTCGATCTTTAACGATTGTGTTGATGCGGTCAAGAGGTGCCACCCTTGCCAGGTGTTTGCATGGAATATGCGCTCGAAGCCTGCCCCGTTACATCCCATTATCATCGCTGGTCCCTTCACCAAGTGGGGGCTCGATTTTATGGATTGCAGCCCAGCTTCGGCTGGGGGGCACCATCATATTATAGTGGCTGTGGATTATTTCACGAAATGGGCTGAGGCAATGCCTACAGTAAAATCCGACGGTGAGACAGCCTCTCACTTCGTATTCAACCAAATCATTACTCGGTTCGGGATTCTGAAAGAGCTTGTCACTGGCCATGGCTTGCACTTTCAGAACCGTATGATGGAAGAGTTGGCATCCAAGTTAGGGTATAAGCAAGAGCACTCCTCTTCTTACTACCCCCAAGCAAATGGACAGGTTGAAGCAGTGAATAAATCACTTAAGTCCATTCTCCAACGAACCATCGCACAGAGCAAGACGAATTGGCATATTATGTTGTACCCTGCTTTGTGGGCATATCGAACCGCGGTTAAGACTGCCACTGGTTTTTCTCCATATTAGCTTGTGCATGGAGTGGAGTCGATATTTTCGGTTGAATGCGAGATTCCTTCGTTGAAGCTAGTTGTGGAACTCTTACCAGACACTTCACCTTTGGAGGAGCGTTTGGTCCACCTCGAGCAACTTGATGAGCAGCGTCGAGATGCCTTGGTGGCTCTAGAGGTTAATAAACGTCGCGTTAAGGTCCAATATGACAAGTCTGTCCGTCCAAGAGTGTTTAGTGAAGGAGACTTGGTCCTTTTGTGGGATCAATCGAAAGAACCCTTGGGGGCAGGGAAATTTAATCCTATGTGGCGTGGTCCTTACGTGGTCAAGTGTGTCTTAGAGAAGGGTGTCTATGAGTTAGTCGATTACGAAGGCACAGCTTTGGCGAAGCCTAGAAATGGGCTCTATCTCAAAAAATACTATGCATGATCTTTAGCCAAGGCTGCTTGTTGTATATTATTGTACAACTTTTCATAGTTAGGTCTTTTTATTATCGTGATCGGGTTTGTGATTAGTTTCCGTTTATTTTGGCAGATGTCAATGGAATCTTCTACCTACATAGGATTCGTGGATGGTGCAAGCCGTCACACTCAGCACTCAGCCTCTGCTGCTTGGGTGATTTATACTCCTATGGGTTAGGTACTGTCTTCAGGAGGTGTATGTCTACGACCATCTTCCAACAATGTTGCTGAATATAGTGCCGTTATCGAGCTTCTACGGGATGCCATTTCACATGGCGCTCTATCTCTTGAGGTACGTCTTGATTCGGAGATAGTAGTGTCACAAATCAATGGTTTGTACCATGTTAGAGATCCGACGTTATTGAGAAGATTCTTACGTGTGAGATTGTTAGAACGACAATTTGACAGTATCACATATATACACATTCCAAGAAATGATAATCAAGTTGCTGACTCATATGCTAACTACGTGTTAGATTGGCATTTGTTTCATTCATAATAAATTAATCATAAACATTTTTACACATGTAAATAAATAAACCAATCACCATAAAACTTTTTATATATATAAAAAATGTGGTAATACATAGTGTCATATACAAAAGTGGAGCTTTCAAAGCTTCCATCATATAATACACGGTTGTACAAAACATATGCACTCCCAGGTGTCTAATCCTATGGAGGGGGAGGGTTGTGATCATGAGACGTCACTACGGCTCTAGCTAGCCATCGGAATAAACGCACCCATGCGTGTGGCACACCCACCACCTGTCGCTGCATGGCCTCAGGAAAGTCCTTGACTTGCGCCATGGGAACCCTGTGAGTCAGTCACACGAAGTTGGTATGAATGCCCTGGAGCGTTCACTCCGCATCCGCACCTGTGATGTCGTCCCCTCTTCCCCTCCGTCTATGACGTGGGAAGCCCTCTGGTCACCGTGGTCCCACATCTGCACATGAATGGTAGGTGTCACTATGTGTTGTCACGCAAAAACATGTCTTTTTGATTCCACATAATCAAGAAAATACAAAAAAATTAAATAACTCAAAAAACTTTAAAAAGAGTGAGAGTCGAGATTCGGTACCTATCTCTCCGTATGCCGATTCTGGTGGCAATGGCATGTCCGGATCCCCCTATAAATCTATCCCTCCATAGGGGTAGTCATCTATGGCAACAATTTTTCGTCGCCACCATGGAAAGAAGTCAGCTAGATATGGGTTGGCCACCCTACCACCCCCTAGTCTGCGCATAGCATCCGCCCAACGTCGTTGGGCCGGATCTCGAACCCCGTGGAGAGGAACGTCCACTCTAGGGCTCAATCCTGGAACACACTCGAAGAAAAATGTGCTCAATATGATGCTGAACCCGAAGTTCCGTATCCTGCCTGCCTTACACTCACTGAGCTGGTGCTTCATGTTGCTCAGCAGTGTAGCACTTCAGTCATATATGTCGGTCTCATACACTCCACCGCATAGTAGATCAGTGGCCGCGAGGCCTGATGGAGTGAGGCTAAGCTTGCTATCCTGCCCAGCGTCAGTAGTATGGCCTTTAGGCCCAGCACCTGTATAGCATTGGTGGGGACTTGACTTCCCACCTTCTCAGTATCTGGGTAGCAGTACACAGCTACATACTCATCGATAGTAAGCCCACCGCTTGGCCCACCTCGAGAACGAAGGTTCACCGCTTCTCCTCGTCTAGATAGACCTGTGATAAAGTATATGTCTTCCACCTTTATGGTGAGAGACATCCCATCTATCCTGAAGGACTCTGAGTCTGTATCCCAATAGTTTACCAGCATCTCTAGTAGTCTTGGTTTGGCTCTCAAACCACCAAGGCACCAAAACTTGTAGAGTCCGCATCTTCTAAGAGCTTATTGAGCCATCATGTCAGCCCTTACAGCTTCCTCTACTTCACCATGCTCGCGCTCTCTCCATTCTAGCACCATCCTGTAAGAGAAATTTCCAATTTGTCCATTAGATTCTTGTAAAGTTACTTGAGCGGCGTCATACGCGACTGTTTTGCAAACAGCCGTGTATGTACGCGGGTTCTAGCCTCTTTTTCGCATATAGCCAGCCCTATACGCGGAAAAAGCTTCGATATCTGCGTGGGCCGCAGCGCTCATGTAGAGATGGCCTAAACTACCTCATTTTACCATGAAAATCAACAAAAATTATATTGAAATGCATGAGGAGAGCATGAGTAACTACCTAGAAGAAACGGTTGTGAATTCCACTGGCTGGATCTCCTGGAATTTGCAGTTGAATATAAGAGCTCCAATGGGTAAAAGTTTCAAATGATTTATATTTTTTACTATTTATAGAAAATTTTTCACCCTATAGTTTTGACAGTTTCTAACCATTTTGGACTGTTTCTGACATAATTTGTGATGTAGAAGACCATTTTCAGTGCCGTTTCATCCTTTGGATTGACCCGTTCGTACTGATCTTAGGTATAACATCTACACTGGCATATAGGTTAGGTTCACCACCGTTTTCATTTTGCATAACCTTATGACCATGTCACCATGACCTTAGGTACGAACCCACTCTATTATGTCACAGAACCTTCTTGCTGCTTTAGAAGTGGCATGATGTGAGTGGTAGAGCTTCACCTTACATGGGTACCCTAGTTAGCGCCTTATTTGCATTTGGTGCCCATGCCGACGTTTTCTCCTTTAGGGTGTGGGAGTCCGTTGTATAGTATTGCCATGACATTTCGCAAGAGCCTCATACTCCTCTTGATCTTATGCTGGCCTGTTTCCCTCCGGACTCCCACTATGTCAAGTTGTGAATGCATTATCATGAGCTTTGCCTTCCTT
>LPNX010520467.1:232316-288923 GCA_001517045.1 Pseudotsuga menziesii | reverse complement strand
ATAGCGGATTTCACCACTCCAGGTGAATCACACTTTGTATGGCATTCCCCTGTCCCGCTGCAGACTCTTTAGACCCCATGGACCATATTTTATCCTTTGATATTTCCTTGATCATCCCTAAAACTATATAAAAAATGATATACGCAGATTTTTACCCGATAATCGCGTACATACGCGGGTTTGACTCCTATAACCGCGTACATCGGGATGTGTGCATAGTCCAAATCCTTTTGGAGTTTTCCTTGACATGGATCCGACTCATTTGACTCCTGGCCTTCCATATACCTTGAGATCGCTTGGATTCGACCCTTCATTATCCCTTGTGAAGCTATATAAGGAACCCCTTGGTACATTGAAGGTATATAGAGAGATTGAAGCAACGAAACTATAGTCCATTGTTGCCGGAATTTATGTTTGAGTCTGCATCCCTTTGTTCCTTTGGAGCACTTTTGTGTTCTTCCCAAGCTTGCCTTTTGCTAGTGAGCTTGCTATCATGAGATGGAGGATTGAGGTGGTGGAGGCCCAAGTGGGGGATTCAGTTTCTCCGGTTCGTAGACGTGCCGTCAGAGGTTGTATCTATCTTGTAATCTCTGATTTATATTAATAAGAACTATCTTTTCCTGTCCAATGATGTGTATTTGATTGAATATTGTATCCATTGGAATATGTCAAATGCTTTTACATTATTGATTATATATGCTAGAATAGATCTAACACCATGATATACAATATGCTTGTATTGTTTACTTGTTGTTGAGGAAGTATTATATCAATTGAAGCTGAAGATTGGAAAGCTCAACGGGGATCTACTTCAATTGTCCGGAATAAGGTACGAGGTCTGATCCTTTAGTGTTATACATTTTATTTCTATTGCATATTGGGAAATATTGATTTATGGAGTCAAAGCTGTCTGTTGTGGTACCCCAAGCCATAGGAATTTCTCTCCGTAACAAGTGGTTCTATGAAAGGTCTGTGAAAGAAATCATACACTTCCCCTTCTCCGTTTTAAAAAAATCTCCAAGTTCCATGTTCCATCTTCACCCCTTCGTTCGAGAGGCGATCTGCATTGGTATTTTTTTCTTGATGGTGCATCCTTTGTTTAAGGGAAGTATGATAGGATGTCAAGCCCTTGTTTTGTTGCAGCTTCTAGAGAAGATGCTTTGTCTTGGAAAATTGCCTTGTTTCGTGCAATACAAACCCCCCAGGTGTGAATTAGTGGAAGTGCTTTTATATGGGCTAGTTGAGGATATCTGAGCCAAGATTTACAAGCATCTTCGAGAGAGGGTCCAGTCCAGCTGAATCTATGATTTAGCATTGTTTGTGAATGTAGCCATACATGGGAGGTTGTAATATCCCAAAAATTCGTAAAAATTTAAAATTTTTCAAGTGACATAAAATGTCTAAAGTCGCAGTTAAATGGCTAATGAGAAATGAAACAGTTTATAAAAGAACATGGGATTGCTTCTTTAAAAAAACCTGTAAACTAAAAGATGTAATCTTGAAAACTTGTGTTAGTGCTATTAATGACTTAGCCGCTGTAATTCTATTAGAGTTAGAAAATGACTTGCATTTTGCAGCTGCTAGATATACTGATGTTTATCTTTTGTCAAGTATGTAAGAATTCTTGTGTGTGATTGAGGCTTACTTAGCGTTCAGCTAAATCCATTGGACTGCTGGTTCCTTACAGGTTTAGCAGGTAAACGTATGATCCAATAGGGTGTTATTTAAATTCAAGTCGAGAAGCTACTTCCCTAGCATGATTAAGATGCTAGTCTTAGAAATGTTTTAATATGCTGCTTATCTTCAAGGAGGTAATGTTAATCTTTTTTCGGTCGTTACAACTCCTTAGTTTGCATTTATAACAAAATCCATAATGACATTTACCGGCTACATGAACATGGGTTAAAACTTTGCAAGAACAAGTACTATCCAAGTTCCTCCAATCGACTGAATATTTTACTTCTAAAAATCTAAAGAACACTGCTATTTTTGTTTACTGTAATGGTTGTTTATAATTTCCGTAGAGAGCATATAGCTCATAGTTGGGCTTAAGTTCACTCCATACTGTTTGGTGTTCTCGCAGCTTCCTTCACTTCATGACTCTATAAACGTCCTTCTCTCAAAGAATGATCAAGTTACTTGTGCTTTTAATTATAACTTCATCATTAATTTGTTAGAATTTTATTGGGATTTATTTAGCATTTTTGGTCTTTAGTTAATTGAATACTCCTTCAAATACACTCAAGGCTAAGCTCCAAGAGTCCTTGGCTCTTCTTCTTACTATGGTTATAAATTGCACAAGTTCTTCTTACTACTTCCATCAACCCTAGCTAACAACATAACTCTCTAAATCAATTTATTAACAAAGGAGTCTCTAGAATAAACATAAATATTTACGTTATATCCTATAGTCAATACCCTAAGTATCAATACACCATGGTAAAATCAAATTATGGGCAATCATATAGTTTATAATGATCAATGGTTTGATTGTAAATCATTTTGCTGTGACGCTGACTATGGAACTCTACCCACGATGGAGGAATTATTTTGAAGGACACGTGGGTTGGTTTTATCCACACCAGGGTTGACTTATAACTCCAAAACCCTACTCATTTGTTCTGTAGAGTGAGGGTTTCTTTGTCTTGTTGGCTGAGCTGAGAGCTCGCGGCCATTGGAGACTTGCAACCTCCTTCAAGTTTTGACAACTTGCTTCCAATTTTAAATGCTGTCACTGTCTTGAGAGAGGTCATGAGTGGTTTTTGGTCTGTAAAGGTTGAATGTGGTTTCCAGAGAGTGTAGATACTGTTTTCTCTTCCAGACTCGAGGTCTGTGTCTATCTTGAGCCTGCAAACAAATTGACAGAGCTCCAGCAGGAGTATTTCTTCATTCGGTTGAGTTGTTTGCTTGTTTTCCTTTGTAGTGGTAACTCAGTGTCTTCTCGCCTTCTGGCCTGGTGCCAAAACGATCCAAGGTGGCCATTTTATCTCAGCTTCATCCTGAAACTTTAACAAGTAAAATATTACATTCGTTTCATTTTTAAGTTAGTTTCTGAAAAAGGGTTTTACATATTTTACGAAAGACTTGTAATGATAATGTGGTTTGTAACCTTGCAGGTCCTTCTTCCAGCTCTGTAGGTGGAAACAAGCTTCTCCTTCAACGTTCCACTTGAGCAATCAAATGGTAAGCCTTGGTTGCAAACGAGGGTTTCTTCCTGCAATTTGTTGTGGTGGTTGGAAGTTAGGTTCTTTGCGGTTGAAAAAGCACGGCCTCAGTTTACCTGCTAGCTTGCTTGTTCTGTATGAGTTCGAAACCCTTAGAAGGTACTTTGTGCAGAGAGGAAGAAGGCTATAGTAGCCGTGATAAAAATAATGGTTTTTAAGTGTAAGCCTTTATGGCCTAAGCAATGTACACTTCTTTTACTTATTTTGATAGAGCTCAGCTCTAAGCCCTACAAGGCTGTCGACCTCTGTCTGGTTTATTTTTAGTTTTTAAAATAGATTTTTAAAGAAAAAGAAAGATGTTAAACAATAAAGACTTGTAAATGGATTAAGGGTTTTTACCTATCAGTAATGTATGGTTACTGTCTGATAAATCTTACTTTGTATAGTTCCGTTTTTAACAGGACTGAGCCTCGACCTTGAATTTTAAAGGCCATAAGCCTTTGCTTCTTAATCAATTTTGTTTTTAACAAATTATTGTTGTATTATTTTAGTGTATTATCATGTAATTAAAATGATTTACAGTGCAATGTAATTATGGAAATTTATAGTGTGTTAAGAGTATTATTATTACTCTGTTTGGCTCATAAGGGTAAATTTTTAAGTATACCCTACAATTTGGGAAAGAATAAATTTTACCTGGAAAATTCTTAGGTCTGTTTTATTATTTTCCTTAAATGATTTTTACAGTTGTTTTAATTCTTATAAAGGAAGATTGAGGGTAAATACTGCAAGCTTGAGAATAGGATTAAGTTTATCTTTCAATAACCGAGGTAGTTGTCTTGAGGTTACAATAGAAACTTATGTCTTAAATCAGAGTCATATATTGTCTGGAAATCAGTTGTTATAAGATTGTATTGAAAATTATCTTAACCTAAACCCTAGATGATAGTCTGTTTATTATACCTATGTTTATTTGTTAAACTGTATGTTTTGTTTTTATAAAGAATACTAGTATTAAAATAGTTCTATATGTAGTATGATTACTAAATATCTTTATATACCTATGTTCAGTTCTTGTATGAAGTAAATACATTCAATACATAAAGTATTTACTGTTTCTTTACAGAATAAAATCATAAGCAAACTATAGCAGAATTTAGTTACATTTTTCATTCAGGTTAAATGAAAATCATCATATCTACCTAAACACTCAGCTGTACTAGAGTACTGCCTAAGCCAGGCGTGGAAAAATACAGTATGGAATTCTAATTCTATTTATTTCTCATTTAGCATATTTACTACTATTTTTAACATAATCTGCCAATTACTAAGTCCAACAATACACAGTTACTCCTTTCTTCATAAACCTTAATTAAATACTAACATACCTATATTTGAAAACTAGTAAACATCTTACCGAAGACAGTAATAAATATAATAACATGAAACAAATAGAACCTGTCAATAATGAGGTGACAACAGCTTAAGGAGGCTGTTCCTCCCAACCATCTCCTGGAGAAAGCTTAGACTGCACTTCCTCAGGACTCTCAAGCCTGTTTCCTGGTCCTCCTGGTAGAGTACCGGGTGAAGGATATGTCCTTAAGACCTTCTGTCACCTGACTGGTCCAATAACCTCAGTAATCCAAATATGCTCACAATAGTAAGAACTTCAGCCTAATAGATACAATAAGTTCAGTCTCAGTAGTTAACCCCTTAAACTCACTTCAGTAATCCCCTCCATCGAATTTCTCATGAGTAAATTCATTCACTTTGAATGATCACCTCTCTGAAATGAGTAGCCTCAGCTATCTTCAATGGGAAATTTTATAGAAATGCCTAGGTCTTCTGGGTTAGTTTTCACTTAGTGAGCCACCTGCTCCAATTCCACTTTCTTGGGGAATCATGACCACAAATATAGTGAAATTGACACCTGCAATAGTTGGAAGTAGTTTGAGGATGCTGCCACTTGTCAGTGTACTCTCCACCTAGTCTCCTCCACCAAGTGACTAGTTAACAATCTTTTAACAGCTTCCCTAAGTTGTTGTCTCATCATTTATTTATTTATAAATAAAATATTCTGAATTACATTAAATATTCTTGACCCCACTTGGTCATCGATTACAAACTTAGCATAAATAAAGAATGAAGGTGCAGGATCAGTTAAATTCAAATAATTTAACTGCTCTTTTAAATAAAGAACAAGAGACATACCCAGAATATGAGGAGAAGAAGTTGTGCCATCTTCTGAAAAGGGCGCTTACTGCTCTTCTTGAATGTTCAGGGGTTGAGATGTCCCAAATTTTGTTGTTCCCGGTGTTGTCGTCCCTGTGACCTATGTCTCACCCTCCTTGGAAATCCTCCTCTTCCGCATGAAGACTAGGGGGGAGCCAGATGACCTTTCTTCGCCAAGTGCCCTACTTTGTGGCAACGATGGCATATGAAGGGAAAACCCTTATAATCCAATATTTGTTGACCAGTTGTAGAGCCCCATATTCGGTTTATGTGCTCTCTAATCTCCGTTCTAATATTCATTGAGACCAAAATTTGTGCCACAAATATCCGATGGGTTTTTAAAAAAGATAAGTCCGCTTCCAGGAAAAGCTCGATTGCATTGCTAAGGTCTTTCAGAGAGGATGGGTTCCAGAATTCCAGCAGGAGGCACGACAAGTGTACCCAGAAAGGGATTTTGTCCAGTCTCTCACTGTCGGCGTCAAACAAGGGTGTCCATTTTTTAAGCATAATGGGCACTAAGTCGAATAACCAATTTTGGTTCAGGATTTGGCTCTACTTCCTGTTTTTTTCTGAAGGAGAAGCTAAACCATCCTTTTGACATGCCATCAACCTCTGGCTCTTTCTGGATCATTCACATTCAGTTCTTTCGCACCCACACCTCCATTTCATCTTGGTTAGGTTTTTTGCCCCTGATATTTCCCACAAGAACTAGTTCCGCCATATCTCCTGCTTCTTCTATATAAACGTTAACTCCATAAACTAGGTTTAGGTTTCCTCCGCTAGGGGCCAATCATTTTTATTTTTTTTCGTTTAAGGTTTCCTTTCTGACCCTCTTCTTCCAAAGAGCCCTCTGTCGAGTAACTGTGGCTGGTGTTTGAGCCGGACCCTGGTAGGGTTTCACGGAGATTGGTTGGCTGCAAGATAGAATTGATAAACCCTTCTATGTTGGGGTCTTCTTCTAGGATCGGTGACTCTACAGTCGGATGAAATGAGTGTGTGGGGAAGGGATCAGGCCATCCCTCTTCCCGAAGGTCCCTAAGATCTGGTAGGGTGGAGTCGAGATCTAGAGGGTAGGGTGCTTCACTGGTAGCTACGTATGTTGGAGTAAAAACTGATGTTGAGCCTGATGCGAAAAAACTGTCGATTGTTACCCCAGCTGTCGGAGATGGGAAGAAAGATGGCCTCCCTAGATTTGGCTCAAGTGCAAAAACCGCTGACGGTGAGAGCAATAGGTTTTTTGGAGCAGCATTATGGTAGGTGGGATCCTCGCTTATGTCATTGGGGCATATATGATATAATACTTGATTCTTGTGTGTATGGGCCACATGATGATCTACTTACTTGGATGTACTAGCACTTTCATGATTCTTTGATGAAGTTCCTTCTTGATGTACATTTGTATGATGTTGTTATGTAATTTCATGATCTATAGTTTGTACTCGTGATGTTTGGAAGGGTGCAATACAAGAAATGGGATCCTAGAATTGCTTGTTTTCATCTCACGTGGAGTAGTTCAATTGTTGGTTGGAGAAAGCAAACCAACCTTCAATTGTTTGAGTTCATGTGTGCAGAGCAGTGCTCCAATTTCCTATGTGGGGTGCCTTTTGAGAGATGGATTCAATTTTCACATGCTTGGTGTTCATGGCATTTCATCATAGACATTTCAAACCATGAATGTATCAGGATCATATGGGACCCTGCGATCAATTTTGGTCTCATTGGTTTCAATTGTGGGGAAACAAGTAGCATTGGAGATTTAGTCACCACTTGAGAATATGATTGCAATTAGAGTAGTGCAACAATAATCATGTTGGTTCCTCTCTGAAATTTTCTGGGAATCTTAAGAAACTCAAAGTTTGGTAACTCAGTACCAAATTCAAAGAATTATACAGAAGAAAAAGGGGGTGAAAGTTCAGAAAAGGTTTCCAAAATATGGAGGTAAATATTATTTGTGCAAATTTGGTTTTTATGGATTTGATTAATCCTTTTGGTGATAGTGGTGATGTTACATGATATATCAATATGCACAATCCACATATCTTTACTTTTGGGAACAAAAAAATTCCACTTGGGAATATGGACAAATTTTGCAGCATATAACTTGGCATTGCTTGAGGACAAGCAATATTGAGTGGGGAGGACTGTCATGTCACCAATTACATAGGTTCCAAATAAGACTATTTGCAAATGATGTTTCACCAACCTACTAGTTCCCTAGGTTGAGACAGAGACATGAATTTTGTAATAAGGGGACATGGGACCCAAAAGTACTTTAGTTTACCATATTCAAAATTAAATGGGTCACATAAATGATAAATGCTAATAAAATAAGGTAGCATGGGTTCATGAAGACACTTGGAAGTTTGTGGAGCCTTTGGGTGACCGGATTCCCCACACACTTGGCATGATATTCATCCAAATTGGATAGTGATTTGGTTTCAAATATCATATAATGATCCAAAGAATTAAAATTAGTTAAGGATATTAACTCCCATGGAAGAGGAAGAGACTAGAAGACAATGTGTGTCACTTGGAAGGAGATTCCATGCACTATATGACGACAAATGATGAAAGATTATATGACAAGTATGAGAAATTTAGACCTGATTGATGACATATGAAAATATGACATGAAAGGGATAAAAATAGCCACCAAGAGGTCAAATTTGGGATTTATAGGCAGCCACTCAAATTGGGGAAATAATTGGAGCATGAAGAGGAAGACAAGTGTCATGAGAGTTACTAAAACACTGAGATGAGTTGGAGGAAGATCATGGCGGGAAATTAGACCTTAGGAGGCATCATGAAGTTAATAAAATGATTTCATGAGGAAGGAGAATATATTTTTATTATTTTTCAATTTCTCTTTGTCATTTTGGAGAGCTTTTTCTTGTCCATTGCACGGTGAGTGTTCACTTTCCCTGCTTGTGAACCAATTTTGAGGGAGTTGGATTCCTTTCCAAGTTGGTTGATGGAGAGTCCATTAAAACCTCTCATTTGATATTAATTAAGGATTTTTAGTTTCAGGTGTAAGGTCCATACATTCTAATTCTCGTCTATCTCCCTATTCTCTCATTCCTTCTTCTCCATTCCCCCACTCTCTCATGTTAGGGATGCACTTGTTGGAGTGGTGCTAGCGGTTTGATTAGTATAGTTGATTCCCAAGATATTATATATGATGTATGGATCTGTAATATAATTTTAATATGATTTGTAAGTATAAATATCATAAATACATGTATGAAAGGCTTGCATTCACATGCTCTTGAATAACTAGTTTTCATGGATTTGGCTTCAATATTGAAGTAGTTTTATATCATATTTGTATAAGTGATTTTATATGAGTTTGATGATGTTGTGGAAGCCATATATTATGTAATAATATGTAATTTATTTCCCATATCCTATTCATCTCGGAATCCAAGAAACTCTCGTGTGAAAAGCTTGCATTCTCATGCCATTGTA
The DNA here is from genome assembly GCA_001517045.1 of Pseudotsuga menziesii. NCBI lineage: Eukaryota > Viridiplantae > Streptophyta > Pinopsida > Pinales > Pinaceae > Pseudotsuga > Pseudotsuga menziesii. The sequence goes on along the minus strand of LPNX010520467.1, from coordinate 280,062 downwards.
TCACTAGTTTTCATGGATTTTGGCTTCAATCTTGAAGTAGTTTTATACCATATTTTTATGAGGGATATTCTATGAGTTGGATGATGTTGTGAAAGTAATATATTATGTATTACTATGTAATTTTATATCCATATTCTCTGTGTCTCTAAATCCAATAAACTCATGTTTGAAAAGCTTGCATTCCCATGCCATTGAATCACTAGTTTCCATGACTTTGGCTTCAATCTTGAAGTAGTATTGTATCAGATTTGTATGAGGGATGTTCTCTGAGTTTGATGATTTTGTGACAAATAAATAGGATATTTTACTCTGTAATTTCATTTCCTTATGCTCTGTGGGCCAAAATCCAAGAAATCCATATGTGAAACTCTTGCAATTCCATGCTACTAATTCACTAGTTTTCATGTATTTGACTCCCCTATTGAATGAGTTGTATACAAGAATTGTATGAGGGTATTTATATGGTGTTTAATAATTTCGGGGAATAAATTTTTATGCTCTATATGGTCTCTATATTTCACATCCTGATATTATCCTTTAACTCTACCTTTCATGTGTCAAAATTGAGCAAGTTATGCAATTTCCCCATAAGCAATTTCACTGAAAGTTACCAAACGAGTCTAGAACTCTATAACTAGTTTATAGAACTAATAAAATTGTGTAATGACATTCCATGAGGTATTATATCAGTCCCCATTATTTTATTACAAATTTTGGAGGTTCATACATGAGTTGGGAAGCCCCATTGGCCTACACCCTAGGGGGGTTTCATCACAATTTCCTAGTAATTTTAGCCTTTTTTCCATCAGCCCAAAATAAGGTTGCAGAGGTCTAAATTCAGATACAAATTTTCCATAAACCACCTTGTTATGTTTTAAGGCTCACCATACCATTTCCTTTCAAATTCGAGACCATTTGGTGAAAGTTGGAACCCTCTAGAGTCATGACTAGTTAAGTTCGAATTTTGCCCAATTTGTAATTTTCTCCCAAATACCAAGTAGGTACATTATGGTGGTATCATAGCATATTGTTCCTTGCACTTGTGCATTAATACCATCCATTGAAGAAAAAATTGTAGACATGTCTTGGCTTCAAAATAGACCCACTATGCCCACTTTCCTTCCTTCCCGGCCAACAAAAGAAGAAATTACAACCATAAATATCGAAACATGCTACCAGGAGTATCGAACTTTGAGATGGGATATTCGTGAAAGGTATTATTTCCAAGAATATCTTTTCAAGTATGGGTTTAGGAACAAGAAATAAAATGTGAAGTCATTAAGGAACAATCAACAATCCATAAGTATGGAGGAGACCAACGAGTCACCAAAATATGTCTCAACCTTTACAATGTTTGATGAAGTTGTTCATGATGAAGAAGTCTCTCATGCAGTTCCTGTTGCTACCATTTTTCTTGATTCAAATTCTTCCTCTTTCAATCAAGAAGAAAATATTGAAGAGCCGTATTATTCTGTATCTCTTGAAGTTGAAGATCTTGATTCATCTTCTTATGATTCTAATGATGAAGAAGAAGTGACTAATGGAGCTTCCATTACCATTATTGCTGATTCTCTCACACATTCAGTGTTCTCTATGTCTTCTATCATATATTTTGAGATCTATATGCCATATATTTCACACCTTGTGCATACCTCTCTTCTTGATGGTGCACAACTCAGTGTCTTCTTGGATGCTTTCTTAGCTAGATCAAGTTATATTTGTATCATACCACTCACCATACTTGATCCCATGCACTTCTGCAACTCCTCCTTTGTTCTTGGAACTCATTACCAGAGCCTCCTTGAAGATTTTGAATATCACTGTCCTTCCTCGTTTCATACTTCTACTCATAGGATTCATTATCAATGTATTCCCATGAGTATACTGATATGATTATTGTGTTCTTTTGGATTCTTTGGAAGCTAGATAAACCCATAGAGCCCTTGCATTCACACTCTTTGATCCTATGCTTCTCTCTGTTCCCACCTTCTACTACAGAGGATTCATTATCAGTGTATTCCCAAATTCTACTTATGTGTGTTCTTTTGGATTCTTTGGAAGCTAAATAAACCCATGGATCCCTTGCATTCACACTCTTTGATCCTATGGCTTCTCTCTGTTCCCACATGATTAGTTGCACACATGATCTGTATGTAAATGAAGTTGGAGACCTCATGATCACTTGCACACATCCTCTCTCTTCTCCATATGAGGGGAAATAGTCTTCATCATCTTAAAATATTGATCTTCCTCCATCAACATAGATGACTTCTTCTTCATACTGCTCATCATAGTCGTCCTCATAGTATGACATGGCTGCAAATTTATTCACAGAGAGATTTATTTCCATAGGATGATCCAAGGAAAGAGATATGATACCATAGTAATGTTGCAAGATCTGATATACATATCAGAACACTAAATTGCTGCAAATATAATGTAAAATTCTGATATAAAACTTGCACCCAGTCAGACAATTTTTGGACTAGGCAGATGAAGGTATTTTGCTGAGAAATTTATGAACAGGAAAGTAGGAAGAGGGAAGAAACCAAGGAAAATTTCAGGACAATGATATAATATTACCTAACAAATTTATATCAGGGAACATTTATGTTTTAGATTCAGCTATGCTGAAACTTATTCCCACGCTTCTGGGTCACCCAACCGTGAAACTAGGAATACTCCTTCAAATCCTTTCAACCAAAGGCTTGGGAAAATGTATAGAGATGTTATCAGAAATTTATAAGGTATACAATAAGGTTTTGGATATTTAGTAACAGTTCCATAAATTTTTGGGGTTGTTTGGAATGAATTGGGAAAAATTGGCAATTTTGGCTTGGGGAGACCCTGCGCAAAGATGAATTCTAAAATAGGGTACATATCCAATGAAATATCAGTATGAAGGTTTGGATTTTCATAGGGGTCAGTTAATAACATACATCAACTTCCATAATTGAATTCTGATGCACAAATCTCTCAGAATTACAAAAATGGCGAGACTAGTCAACTAGCTAGAGTGCACAAGATTTAGTAAATTTCGTATCAGAAAGAAAGACCAAATGGTAATTAAATGTTAAATAAACTAATATGAAATTATTTCACATATAATATCATTCATAACTCCTTTCCATAGCATTACTTCACTCTTCATACATATAAACTGATAAAAACCCCATTTAGTGGGAGAATAAGGCTCAATCATGGAAAATGAATATAGGAGCTTCCTGGAAAATGAAACATTACTGTAATATATAAGTGATAATATTATATTTTTGTCTGAATATAACATAAATAATATGGGAGGACTGATCTCTCCACAGTTAGGATTCAAAACTGAGGGCAAGAGGCCTAAATCTCTCATCAAACTCGGAATGGGAGCATAGGTAAAGCTGGGATTTACTGTGCTTTCCTCAAAGATGTTTCCATTCTTGTATCCTTCATTACATTTGGAAACTACGCTTTCCTTGACCTAGAGTTTCTATTTTTCCTTATGAAAACTTTTCTTGGCTTTCCTGCTTTTGTGACTGAATCCAAAAGGAAACTACGCCCTCCTTTGTCAATTGTTTCCTATTTTGTGTTTGACCATTTTTTCATAGCTTTTGGCACTTTCCCCTTTCCTGTATGATTTATTTTTTCATACAGTTTGTAATTATCCTCCTTGGCAAGTTGGCTTTCCCAATTGCGCCCTCCTAACATGGAAATCTTATTTCCACATAATTAATTTGCACAATAATTAATAATGATAATTAATAGAAACCAAGTACATGCCTTAATAATAGTTACTTAGGAAAATTTCCCTAGGCTAATTAATTAATGCCACTTAGTCCCCCTATGTGTTTAGCATGGTACTAACTTTTGGTGGTCAAAATGTGGGGACATGACACAACTGTGCTTTCCTGCAGATCTTGCCTTATACTGCTTTATTCCTACTTTTTTGTGGATAAGGTAATTCTAGTCAACTAAGCAACTGCTAACTTTCATGAACAACTCATCCTCAATGATTTTCTCTCCATTTTCAATGATTAGCAATATTTTCCTTTACACATCATCACTCACTCATGCCTTAGCTAATTTGTGAGCTCTTGGTCTAATAAGCAACTCTACCTTTCTTTATAAGGATGTATTACCTATGTAATAATATCAATCATCATTCATTGATGATTCCTAATGTGTGTACATGATTCTTCTTCTTCTCTCCTTATGCTATTTCTCTGCAATTCTATGTGAGGTTAATTATGTGCCTAGATCCTTAGCTTGTTTATAGAATTCTTTTTTCCATCAAGGATTTAGAATTCTAACGGGAAGTAATGCATCATACCAAGGTTTTCCATCTCATATTTTGTTGCAAGCTTCTTCTTACATTCACTGATGAGATTCTCCTGTAAAAAATAGATCATCTACATACAATAGTAATATCATGATCCCATCATATACAACCTTATAATAAATGTTGGAATCTTCTTTACTTTTGGTAAATATCAAGCTCACCAGGAAGCCATCAATTCTTCTATACCATGCTCCGGGTGCTTGCTTCAATTCATATAGTACTTTCTTCAATCTGCACACATGTTTTTTCTTGTCACGTGTCTCAAATCCTGGAGTTTGTTCAATATACACTTCCCCTTCTATGACGTTGTTTATAAAGTTTGTCTTTAAATCCATTTGATATAACTTCCATTTCATCTTAGTTTCCAAAGAAATAATAGTTTTCATTTAAGTATAAGTTGCTATTGGTGCAAAAGTCTCTTCATAATCAATCCCTTCCTTTAGAGAGAATGCTCGTGCGGCAAATATTGCTTTGAAATTTTCAATACTTCCATCTTCTAAGTGTTTTGTCTTGAAAAAACATTTTGAAGAGACCATTGATTTATCCTTTGGTATTGGCACCACTTCCCAAACATCATTCTTTAAGATAGATTGGTATTCTTCTATCATGGAATCCATCCATTCCTTCTTCTTTGAAGCTTCTTCAAAACATGTGGTTTCCTCATAAACAAGATTGCACATCAATGCTACATAGTTGAAGTAGAGACTTGGTGTATTGCTTCCTTGTGGTGTAGCATATCTTTCTGCTTCTCAAATTATAACATGAGCCCAAGGTGGTCTTCTCTTTTTTGGAATCATCTCATGGGGTGTCTCCATGGGTCCTTGAGGTTCTTTTGGAATGCCATAGTATTCTTGTGCAGATTATTCTTTGACATCTCTAATTGGTAGTCACAAGGACTTCACTTAGTTAACCTCTCACATAGCAAGCGCGATCATGGGATATTAAAGAATACCATTAATTTCAAGAGATATNCCAATACCTGCAATATATTGGTTCAATTTTTGATAATTTTAAAACCCACAATATGAACTAACGTGATAGGATATTGGCCAACAAGTGAAGCCCCCATGTTGGTAGTCTACTATTTTCTGCAATTCTGGGAGCTTCTTAATCTTCTTCATGATATTCATCTGCATGGGCCTTTCTGTATTTGTTGAAAGTTGCATCTTCATCAAATGTGACATCTTTGCTAATCTCAATCTAACAGAAACCTGGAATATAGATTTTGTAATATTTTGACGGGTCATTGTATTAAACAAATATTTCCTTCTTTCCTGAAAGGTCCAACTTTGATCTTTTCTCCTTGGGAACATGTAAGTAGACATGGCATCCAAATATATTCAAATGGCCGACTTAGGATTCTTGTGCTAAACATTTATTCTGGAGTTTTGTTCCCAAGAGGACCACGAGATATTATATTCCATACATAGACTGCAGTCCTTGCTGCTTCATACCATAAATTCATAGTTAGATCTTGATCATGGATCATGGATTTGACTGCCTCCATGATAGATCTATTCTTCATTTCTACCACTCCATTATGCTGAGGATTATAGGGTGTATTAAGGTACCTATTAATCCCACCTTCTTTATATAAGTCCTTGAATTCACTTGAAGTGAATTCTCCTCCATTAAATGATCTCTAGGTCTTGATCTTGTTTTTAGAGAGATTCTCCACAAGAGCCTTGAACTCTTTGAACTTTTCAAAGGGTTCAAAGAGTTCAAGGAAAATCTGAAACCTTTATTGTATAAATTTGATATACAAAGAAGATTCTTTTCAGACATGGACATATAATACTTCTTTCATCTTCATGGACTTACCGAATTTTATCTTGTAATAGGCTTCTTCCATTCCTTTAATGGGATATTGATAATCATCTCCAAGCTACAGCTTGCGAGGATAGTCTTTTTGAGTGAGACATGAGAGAGAGTCTTTGTGACTTTTTATATGTTTGGAAGCACCACTATATATGAGCCAAGTGTCACTTCTATGAGAGATTGATCCTGTGAGGGATGAAATTAAAACATATTATTCACTAGAGTCTTCACTCTCTCTAGCCTTCTCTTCATCTTATTCATTCTCTTCGGCTGCATGGGCATGTAGCCTTCTCTTCATCTTATTCATTCTCTTCAGCTGCATGGGAATGGAACTTTCAATTCTTCTTCTTGCACTTGTCTTTATTAAGTGGACAATGTATATAGATAATTCCTAGCTTATGGCATGTATAACGTTCATAATATGAGTAATCATTTTTCAAATTCTTTCCTCTTGTGAAGTATTATCATGTTCTAGGCAGTGATCCTTGATCCTTCCTTTTGTTTCTTCCATTCTTTGTATGAGCATAGAGATTGATATTCATTTTCATTTATCTTTTCTTCTCTATTTTATATCCTTCCTTCTTCTTGTACACACTCTTCCCATAACTTGCTAAACTTAGTTATCATTCTTTTAGCACATATTCCTCTGATGAAGGAATCTCATTCTCTTGGAAGACCATTTAAGGTGATCATAACAATATCTACTTCTTCCACCATGTCACCAATGGCCTCTAGTTGTTCTTTGATGTGATATACTATTGAGAAGTATGACTACATATTTTTGGCCTTTTGGATCTTCACACCCTTGAGTTGGTTTCTCAAGGACATTCTTCTATTGATGTTCTTTCCTTCAAGTAGATTGGTTAGTGCATTGAACATTTCCTTTGGAGTATTCTTTGAAGACATGTGGGGGATCAAATGATACTTGATAGAATCAACTATGATCCTCTTGTATTTGATCATATCCTTCTTGTGCTTGGCCTTTTCTTTATCTCCCTCCGGTTCCTTGACCTATTCTTTGATGTAGCCTTCTAGGTCGTGTTCTTCAAGGATAAGCATGACTCTATACTTCCATGCTCTGAAATTTTTTGCTCCTCCAATTTTTTCATAAAGTTTGGTATTGTTTGTCATATTTAATGAATGAGAACCTCAAATGGAAATATATGAGATAATACTTACCAATTTGAGGACTAGTTCTAGAACCTGCTTCAGGATGACCTAGGGTTTGATAGGAAAACCCTAATTTTCCAACTGTGGTCACTTGCAAAGATAATGGGAGGAAAACATGTTCCTCTACAAAGAGAGCTAAACTGTATCTTTCTTTTCAGAAATATGTGCATGGAACCTTGAAAAATATGATGCCTTAGCTTTTCCCAACAGTAGTGGTAGGTCAAAAAATGAAATTCCATAGAATTGAAATTTGTTTCGATATAAAGATGCTCCCTTATAGGGTGAGTTGAATGGCCCTTCTTTTTTGGTTCATTAGTGGAGGGAGGCATCCATAATAGTGAACCCTAGCTTGTTGAATTGCAAAAAATCCGTTGCATAATGTCTTCTTTCAGATTGGCTCTGATACCATGTTAATATTTCTTCAAAAGTTGTTATGCCAGAACAAAAGGATCATTGAAAGAACAAAAAGCACAGTAGAAAAGAGAACACAAATATTTATCCTAGGAAACCCTCGTGGGGGAAAAAACCCAACATAAATTCCTCAATATAGACTTCAACCAAGTACAATGTAAGACCTAAGAAATAAGACTAGACTGCTTCCTCCTCCTTAGATGGATTTTTTTCTCCTCTCTCTAGCGAACTTTCTTGAGTGTTCACCATGTCCAAATGAGGGAGATGCCTCTCCTATTTATAATAATACGCTGAGAGGCCTAATAACCCAATGGGGCTGACTTTCCTTGGGATACTCAAAAATACAATTTAATAAAACTTTTGTGGGTGCTACTAACCCAACTTACAATGAAGGTTTTACCTCAATACTTTACATGACCAAATACAGCAATAACATCCCTAATCGAAGGAACAACATCTCCAGAAGGGGAAATCATAATAATAATAATACAAAATAGAATATCTTCAACAATTACATTTCTTTAACACCTCGTAACTTGCAACCGAGAGAAAAATATTAACTATGGGCAAGGTAGACCAAGCACCCAAAATCGAAAGCAACATCAATAAGTCTAATCTAAGCTAAACTAAGATAAAAAAAATTTCCCCGAGGAAGGAGGAAACAATGAAAAGAACAATTTCCCCTTGGAGGAAGGTGTCAAGGGAGCCTGGTGAATGTTAAACAAGAGGGAGGATGTGAGCTATTAGGGAGCTCTAGCACAATTCCATCATCATAACCTTGATATGATTTCTCCTTTTAATAAGCATGCCTATGCATTCCTTTTATAGGCCAAGAGGTGGCCAAGAAATAACAAGATCCAAATGTGAACCCAATGATCCATGATATAGCTTCAAAGTACACAAAGGGGGTCATTCAATGAACCAAAGTGCGTGAGGATCCAAAATTCGAATTCTTGGAGGTAGTGGAGGTTCCATGAATCTTTAATGCGCTATTGGTGGGTGAGATCCTACCATTTCTATCAGATGGGTGGATCTCAAATGGAATCCTATGTGGGCCATGCGATTGTTGAGCTGTTAATACACATGGTAGTGCATATAAACCGACAATTAATCGTGTGGTCTTGTATTTTGACTGCTTTTGGTCATTTTTGGACTCAAGTTGCTTCTTGGCTATGATAAGGACGTCTTTAGTGGGATACATGCTATATGTCGATGACGCTTTACTGTGTAAATTGTGAAAATGTCACATGTGTGTGAGATTTAAGTGTTAACAAGATTGCTTTTCATTGAATGTTTTTAATAAAGAACAAATTTTGATTTATGGAGAGCATATATGTTAGTGAAATATGTGGGCTATCATTCCCTAATTTATGGATAACATTGATATTAGATTAATTGAATTTTCGGCTTTGAATCAAATGTTACTTCTTTAAGGAGAATATACCCAATACTGGTAATTGAAAAGAGAGAGATTGAAATAGTTGAGGGGCTTCAATGTGTAGATCCAAGTTCACAACCAACACTTGGAGGAGAGAATAATGGAGATAGAAAAGTAGCTTGAGACATTATCCAATATGTAACCAACTCTCTTTAAGTGAGGAAGAATGTGTCCACATACTTGGGTCATAACACATAAAGGCATCCTTGGTTTATGCCCTATTTAATCCATAATCGACAGTTTTATTATAACAACCTGACTAGTCTATTGGTTAGTCAACTCCTTCGTTAGTTGTTTGTTCCAACTAGCCGATAGCTTAGTTGTCCCACCAGTCAATAAACTAGTCAACTCTTTTGGTCAGTTGTGAATTGTTAATTGGTTTTCTATAGAATATGCACAAGTGTGATGAAATAACAAGGCTTGTTGTTCAAACTAAATTTTATCATAGATGGTGGAAGTATAGAGAATTTGATGTCCACATAGGTGATCATAAAGATAAAATTAAAGTGCATTCCTCATCCCAATACATAATAGGTTACATGGCTACAAAAGGGTCAACTAGTCACTATGACACGACAATGTTTGTTGGGTTTTCATATCAACATCCTTATTGATTGGGTATTATGTGATGTTGTTGAGATGGACACATGTCACGTGTTTCTTGGAAAGTCATGGATATTTGATAGGAGTATTTTCCATGACGTGAGAGAAAGTGTAGAGAAAATACCTATGATTTTAACAAGGATGGGAAATGTTACAAATTAGATTCAATGGTGGAAGATGAAACAAAAGGATTGTAGTGATAGTAGAATAGGTTGTAGTGGAAGTTGTAGTGTAACGTTGTGTTCATCCAACGAGTTTTTAAAGAGACAAATGAAGGAAAATTTATGTTTGGAAAAAATGCCAAAGAATGTAGAAGAAGTTGAGGAAAAGAGGCATGAGCCAGTCGAATTTCAACTTATATTGGATGGATTTGGAAGGATTGTTTCAAATTATATTCCAATGGGTGTGCCCCCCATAAGAAGTATTTCACTTCACGTTGACTTGATTCTAGGATTGATTCTTCCTAACTAGGCTCCTTACCAAATGAGTTTGAGTAAATAAGTAAATAGACATGTGCAAGAATTGCTTGACAAGGTTTGATCAAAGAAAGTTTAAGTCCTTCTGTTGTCCCAGTAGTATTAGCACCAAAGAATGGTGGTGAATGTTGTAGGTGCACTAATTCACTAGACATTAACAAGATTAATAAAGTATGAATTTCCCCTATTAAGAATGGAGGACCTCATGGATTATTAGAGTGGGGAAAGTTACTTTTTAAATATATATTTGAAGAGTGGATACCATCATATCAGAATAAGGGAAGGTGATGAGTGGAAGAAAACCAAAAGATATATTGTTTGAATGGTTGGCTATGCCTCTTGGACTTACCAATGCACCTATTGTATTTATGAGTTTGATGAATTAAGCCTTGAATCCATTTCTAGTGAATTTTATCATCATGTATTTTGATGTTATTCTGATATTTATCAATTCTATAGAAGAATGCTTCAAGAATTGGAAACAAGTTTTGTCTAGGTTTAATGAGGAGAAACTTAAAATCACTATGAAGAAGTTTACTTTATTGCAAGAAGAACTAGTTCCCAAGGAAGGTTTGAAAATGGATATTGAAAAGGTGGAAGCCATTGTGGATTGGAATTTTCCTAGATGTATGAATTTTACCTGAGTTGGAAATATTTTATCAACAAATTATCAAAAACTTTAGTGGGATTTGTGCAACACTGGCAGAGTGTTTGAAGAATATATCTTTCCTATGGACAACAACAATGGCACATTCTTTTGAGACCTTGAAGAAGAAAGTGATTGAACAACCAATGTTGGTGCTTCCAAATTTTAAGAAGGTGTTCCAAGTGGATTGTGATGCAAGTGATTTAACAATTAGAGAGATATTAAGTTAAGAAGGTAAGCTAGTAGCATTATTTAGCAAGAAGTTGAATGATGCTAAGAAAAAGTATTATGTTTATGACCAAGAAATCTATACTATAGTTCAAACCATGAAGAAATGGAGACATTATTTGCTACCGAAGGAATTTTTGTTGTTTACGAATCATAAGACACTACAATACATAAATAGTCAAGGTAATTTGAATCATAAAAAATGAAATGGATAGAGTTTTTGCAAATTTATTCATTTTTTTGAAATGTAGGTTTGGAAATTCTAATAAGGTTGTAGATGCATTAAGTTAGAGAGTGTTTTTGTTTAATGCCATGTTGGTTAATATTGTTGGTTTGGATAGCATGCAAGAGTTGTGTGTAGAGGATAACATGCAGAGCATACAAAAAACCATGGGGTATATAGATAGGGAACCATTTTTGGATTTCCACATCCAAGGGGGATTCTTATTTAAGAATTAGAGGTTTTGTACAAATTTCATTTAGAATTAATGTCATTCAAGAACTAGATAGTTCATTGTGGAGGTTTAAGTGGACATTTTGGAGTGGATAAGACCAGTGCATTAATGGATGAAAGGAGTATTTGTCCCAACATTAGCAAATATGTCAAGAAGTATGTTGAGTGCTATAGAATTTTTCAATTGGACAAAGGAAGGAATCAAAATATTTGGTTGTATACTCCTTTATTTATACTTGAGAATCCATGGGATGACATAAGCATGGATTTTGTTTTGGGGCCGCCCACGACACATAGGGGTTATGATTCAATGCTAATTGAGTAGATATATTTTATAAGATGGTAAATTTCATACCATGCAATAAGACCAATGCCGTATTCATGTGGTTGTGTTATTTTTAAAATAGGTTTTAATATTGCATGGGTTTCTCATGAGTATCACTTCATATAGATATATTGATTCCTCATACATTTTTGGAGGAATATTTGGAATAAGACTAATCCCAAGCAATAGTACAACTCAACCTATCATCCACAACTATATAGTTAGATAGAGGTCATTAATCAAAGTCTACAATTTTTTTTGAGAAGCCTAATTGGAGACAAACCATGTCAATGGGATTTGGCTATAGCTCAAGCTAAATTCACCAACAATAATTCAATGAATAGATCCAGTGGAAGAAGTACAATTTAGGTAGTGTATGGTATGTCTCCAAAGGGTTTTGTAGACGTAGTTGATTTACCAGAAGTTGGGGTTAGAAGGAGCGTTGATGTAGGTAAATTTGAAAAGAACAAGAAAGAGGTCCATGAACAAGTTATGAAGAAGTTGCACTGTATTTATGATAACTATAAGAAAAATTAATATTTTCATAAAAGATTGAAGGATTTTGAAGAAGGTGATATAGTGATGGCAGATTTGAGAAATAATAGATTTCCCACATAGCAAGCTCACATACAAGGAAATTGGTCCACATAAGATTCTAAGAGATATTTATGATAATGCCTACAAGATGGATTTCTAAAGGACTTTTATATTTCTCCAATACTTAATCCAATCAATCTTTCTTCCTTAGTTCTTGATACTCTTAATAATCTCTCGCAAAAAGAATTCAGTTATGTTATAGTTTCTAACCAGATTCCCTAGAATATATCATGATCTCTATTGAATCTATCACCCACCAAATCCCCCCTCATGAAGATGAATATATTAGGAAAGAATGCTCTTGCATTCTTAATTCATCCAAAATCCCTAAGCCCAACCTCTCTAGGGATGATTTTTTTGCTCTTCATAGGCTTAAAGACAACAAGGACATTGTTTTTCTTAGGGAAGATAAGGAAAATGCCATATTAGTCATGAACTCAAGTGATTACAAAGATAAACTACTTGAAATCATGTCTTCTTGCTCTTATAAACCCCTCTCCAAATATGTCATTACCAAAATCACTAACCTTGTTCCCAATGCCACGGAATCCTCCTCTTTAGACCCCTTGACCAAAAAGTGAATTCTTCCTCACAAAACCCAACCTCCTAAAATCTATGGCCAACCAAAATCACACAATAAAGACATCCCTCTTCTCCCCATTGTCAATGCCACAAGGGCCCCTACCCATTCCTTATCGATATTTTTAGTTGACAAACTTCAATCCTTCTTTGGTCAAAGCCCTTCTTATATCAAAGACTCAACATATTTTATTCATGAAATCAAGGACATATGCCTCGATGATAGTGACCTTTTGGTAAGTTTTGATGTCACATCTCTCTCACCAAAATCCACGTCTCAAAATCCCTTAATCTAACCTCCAATATTGTTGATGATGAAACTTTAAACTTGATCTTAATTTTCCTTACCTCCACCTTATTTTGCTTTAAATACACTTTCTATAAGTAAACTGAGAGAAAGACCACGGGAGCATCCTTATCCCCTATTGTTACCAATATTTTTATGGAAAAATTCGAAACCCGATCTGTAAATAACTTCCTCCTAAAACCAAAATGTTGGTTTTGGTTTGTTGATGAACCTTTGTTATTTAGCCACATGGTCACTGCTCCCTTAACACCTTTCTCAATCACATGAATAGTATTTCACCTCACATTCAATTCACCATGGAAATCCAATAAGGAAATCATCTTCCTTTTCTAGATGTTTTTGTTACCCGTCAATCAAATGGATCCCTATATTATCAAGTTTACCACAAGAAGACCCTCATTGATAGATACCTTCATGCCCTCTCCCACCACCATATTGCTAAAAAAAATATTTTTCTCCAAACCTTATTACTAGAGTTGTGCGTATATCTCACCCCTAACATTTAGATAATAAAAAAATCCCACCTCACTAACTCCTAACCAATGGTTATCCTCTTAACCAAATGAATAAATCCTTTCATAATGTTCTTCACACCAAACCCAATCATCACCCTTCCAGTTCTCCCAATCAAGGCCTTATTTATCCCCCTTATATCTCTAGTATCACTAACCACCTTTCCAAAATTTTAATAAAAAAGAACATAAATACCATCTTCAAACCCTTGAAAACACTTAAGAAATTATTGAGAAGTGTTAAAGACAAATTTAACCCTTTTCTTTCATAAGGGATCTACTAGATTCCCTACTCCTATGGGAAATCCTATGTTGGACAAATTGGTCATTCGATTCAAGCTCGACTCAAAGAACACATCATTGATACCAATTATAACTGTCTCATTAATTACACCATAGTTGAGCACTCTTTTCACTCTAAACATCTCATTTGTTTTTATGAAACCAAAGAGTCTTGCTTCGACCTCTCATTACTCCTCCCACCTTATAAGATAATTTCCGAAAACTAAAAAGAACCCTAACAATTTTAATCGGGAAGATGGTTATAAGTTGAGTCACTCCTGGAAACCCCTTATCCGTCACCTAATCCATTAACTTAGTTCGCCCCATGCCTCTCAATATCGTCTTTCCCTATCTTTATTATGAATTTCTTATTTTTCTATTCACATCTTGTATATAGGTTTGATCCCTTTCTATCTATTCTCCATGTTTCCTCCTCTTGTCTTCCTTATTCTTCTCCTATTTTCGCTTTGACATACTCCCCATTTTTATTAGATTCATAGTAACTCTCTCATCTATTTATTTACATATTTCTTCTCTAAATATCTTATGAGTACATATTCCCCCCCTTCCTTTGTACTTTTTCTTTCTTTTATTAAGCCTTTAATTAATTCATCCTCGTCTTACGTCCCCCTTTCTCCAATTATTGTTTCTTCCTACTTTATTCAATTCTTAACTCTTTTGTTTTATTAAAGCACTCCTTCCGTAAGATCACTGGTTTGAAACTGCATGGGTGGGGTGATCCATATGGAGATCGATGGCCACCCACCTATTCCACTGGCTCAAAAAAATTGTTCATTTTGGTAGTTTCTTAGTTATTTGTCTACGGTTTTTCGTGTCCCAAACTTTCAGAGCTGTTTTGAGGCCCTGAACAACGTTTTTTGGCATCGAATATTTGGGGAAATATAAGTCCATTCAAGACTTGATACTTATTGTTAATGGATGTAAATCTCGGATAGATCTTTCCAACGAACTATCGAGCGCCCAAATCGGAGATTGTATGCAAAAGTTATGGCCCTGGGAAGTTGTTTGTTCAACTTTCCACCTTGGGGCCGAAAACTTTACGGTGGTTCATCTTCGAGGGTTATGTTTTGGACTTTTGGGGTTCTTGCCCTCATTCTTACTATAAATAGGCCCCTTTGGCCTCATTTTGTATTCATCTTTTCACGGATGAGCGCAACAGTCACATCTCTTCTCATAGATAGCCACCACCATTCTAGCTATTGTATAACAGTCTGTTCTATTTCCATCATTTAATAGAATATGTGCTTACTGTATCTCTGTTATCTTTGCAAAATGTCTATGATTATGATTATGTATATGTTCTTTCATTTTGTTCGCACATAAATCCGGATCATGGGGGGCTTACAAAATACAATATCTTAATATATCATAATCCAGCAGCCTCTTCACTGAGTCCTTAATATATCATAACCGTTTTTGTTAAAAAATAAAATATAAACTTGTTTAACTCACATTCCAATCAAGGGTTGTCACCTCCTTGTTCTGTTAATTTGTTCTACCCTTGAAATGTTCTAAGAAAAGAGCTTTTGGAGGCCCACTCTGGATGGCAGATCCACATGGACCTTCTGGGATTGTCCAAATTCGAGCTGTTGAATCTCCGGATCTGTAAGACACTGAAGAAAATAGCTTAATAGTCAATACATTTCTAATAGTTACTGGTCCAACTTATAGGTGAATTTTGGTAGTGTCTTTTCATTACGACATAGAACAAGATTACAGAAGTTCTAGATCTCACAAATGATTGAATGGAACAGAAAACTAGAAAAGTTAAGAAAAAGGCATCCAAATAGGACAAATTAGGTGAAACAAGAGTGGGATCAGAGCATTCTACTTATTTGTTGTCACAAAATGTCTTATGCATGTTGACTGAGGCCAGAAGAGAGACATCCTTCAAAGAAAAGAAAGAACTAATCCAGGAGGAACATCATCAACAAAAAATCCTCCATAAACTCTTCAATTCCCTTCAAAATGCAGGAAAGGGCATCTAGAACCTCCTGTTGGCCAAAAGAAAGAAGAAGAACCAAAGTCTCTTTTTTCCTGTACACTCTATAGTCGGTGGCATGTTATGAGGGCACTTTTGTACAATAGAAGACCAAGGTTCTAGTATTTGATGCAAATGACCTGGGTAGAATATCGAGTATCATTTATGGTACTATAGTACAACAATGCATTTGATGCCAGAGTCCCCATTTTCTTGCATGCCAAGTACTCCTTGGTGAGGTTTGACAATAATAGATTAAACCATGATACACTTCGCATAAGGAATTGTGACAAAATATTATAAGAGCTACCAATTACATTTATTATCCATGAATTCATAACCAACAGAGTTCAGTCATTTTGATGAGAAAACAAAACGTGGAGGTATGCTTAAATTGACTAAAGCTTCATGCAGAGAATTGCATAAGATCATAAAAGAAAAGGGAATCAAAACAATAACCATACACTATGTTGTCACTGGTCCAATAGTACAAAGAAGCAGTTATATCACATGATAATATTTAAGCATCCTTAAGAGTTCAGTACCTGATAATATTTAAGCATCCTTAAAAGTTCAGTACCTGATAATATTTAAGCAACCTCAAAAGCCCAATTGTTGGAATATGCAAGTATATTGAGAGGTGGGGTGAATCAGTATACTGCAGATTTTAACACTTTTCACTTCAAAACTATAACTTGTTCAATTTTAAGCAAATATTCTATGTTGCACAAGTTTCTGGAACACGGGAACGTGGGTACGAATATCAGATACGTCTAGAAGTTTCCCCCAAATTTTCAGGAAACAGCAAGTTGGGAACGCCAATAATATATATTAAAAAAATAAAATAAAAAATAATAATTAAAAAAACATGAGAAAAGAAGAAACATAGAGAAAAAAAGAAACATTAACACAAATCAGATGACTTAACTTATCCCTTGTATTACAGTTGTAACTAGAACCTCTTAGCAGATGGAAATGGCAATAAAATCAAGATTACCATCCACATCATTGATTATACAAGGTAGACTCTTTCTAAAGTGGGGACTTTTAAAAGTTATAGTCCCTATATTTGTTGCTATATGTAGAGTAAGTTTTTAGTTTTGTGTCAACTATGATTAAAATGTATTAGAATATTATATGTTTACAAAACTTTATATGCCAAGGTATTTGCAAAGGTATATAATTATTCAAATTTAAATTATTATAAAATAAAAATCAAGATATTTTTTATTTAAATGTAATATATGAATTTAGTTTTAAAATAAGATTTAAAACCATTTCGAATTAGTTAAAAGTTTAATTTTTATTCATAAAGTAAATAGTAAAATAAATAAATTTCTTTTCTTTTATTTAATAATATATAAAATGTCAAAATAGGTTTACATTTATTATTAATTAGCGATAAGTGCAATTCAGCGTAGGGATGAGTGAATACTCTAGCACGAGCATTAAATAGAGATCAGTGCACCAATTCGACAAGGTAGCACGAAAAAGACTTTTATTGCAACTTAGTTTTTTGGAGAATTTTTTTTGAGTCAACCATGTATATGTACGGTCGCAAGGAAATAGGAATGTTGTTAACAACCAACATGGCGATTATGAATGCGTGGAAGTTCCCAATGAAGGAAACACGCAAAAAGAAGTCCCCAAGTTCTTGATTTTAGAGGGTAAAAGTTCCCAATAAGTTCCTAACCATCTGGAATGGTTCCCATTGGATTGGGAAAGTTCGCTACAAGTTCCAAAGTTCCCTAGAACATCGGAACTTCGAGAATGAGTTTCCTAAAAGCCGAGAGCGTTTTTTCCTAGGCCAATTTGGCTAAAAATACTTAGTTGGAAATTTTACTCTGTGTGTGGCTGAGTTTATTTCTGCTCATTTGAAGTTGTAAAAATTCCCTAAGTGTTCATTTTACAATATGGTTTATAAGTAAAATCCTAACTTGCAGTTGAGAACAAATCATTGGGGTCGGGCATTCAACCAGATGCACTGTTGAAAGTTGAAACCAGGATGGGAATGTGAAAATTTACATGGTATCGGAGTTAAAGTGAAGGGAAAATGTAACAAACCGTAATTTTCAGACTTGAGCGAGACACTTTTGTTCACCGGGCAGATTTCTTTTTGGACTGTTATTTTAAGTGAGATGGCTATTGGGTTGAGGTTGGAGGACAAGTTGGACGAGGCATCCAATATCAGTCCTTGGAAAGCAAGGATTGTGCTGATTTTAAAGGAGAATGGATTGTGGACCATGGTGGTTCCCGCAACAGCTGTAATATCCCCTTTTTGGAAATTTTATCAAAATACCAATTCTTCAATTATTTCACAATGTACTCAAATTCAACATATTACAACTCTAGTTAAATGGATTCAATTGATCCCAAAATTCCTCCAATTGCTTTCAAACTTGGTGAGGAATACCCTGAGGGGTGATGGGACATATGAGCACATCTATCAGACATATAATCAACTGATATACCCAACCATGGTCTGCAATTTGCAAGGGAAGAAGTTTCAGGACAAGACTAGTCAATTTGAGAGGTGGAAATCCCCCTGGGTCCAGGAACAAATCTCTTCCAAGAACTGTACAACCTTCACTAATGGTGGGTATGATACTTGGTTCTATTATCAGACATTAATTAAAGTATATTTGTAGCATCATATGCGGTTTTTTGGTCGAATAGGCATTCAAGAGAACTCCATGAATTTACTAGTAGTTTTGAGGTTCCAACCCCCAATGGTAGATGAATCCAAATAGCTCCAAATGATCCTGAATTGTACCAGAAGGTGTATGAGTGAAATAATAACTTAATTATAATGTTCAAGGATGTATTATGGCCTTCCAATTACTTCTGCAAGTCTATATCAAATTCTGAATAAGCAATTTTGGGGCTCAAATCCCCCCCGGGTAATTGTCGGAATGGCCTCCCAAATGTACAGAAACCCACTCGAATTCTCAAATTGAGGCAGGGTATGTGTATAGGAAATCAACAGGGACTCATATGCTGAACCAATTGAACTCCCATGGTTATTATCACTTCCTTCAATCCGATATATAAAAACTAGTTTTGAACCCTTGGGGAAATGAGATGCAATTTAATCCAATGGTTATGGAATTCGACCCAATGGCCAAAAAATATCAATTAATGAATATGAAACCTAAAATATTCTTCAGTGACAGTCCATTCATGCATGAATAATCAATAGTTTACATAGCCATTCAAAACTACCAATATTATAAGAGTTTGGAACAAGGAAGTGGGAAATGGCACTGTTTCTTTATTACTGATCAATAATACATAAAATATCTTGGAATTTTGACTTGATAGATTTCTGAACAGAGAGAACATAGTATTTACATCAAAATACAAAATTCTGGAGCAAGAGGAGCTCCCTCAAAAAGATAAATGGCTCACCAAGTGCGCCTCACTCCACCGGGATGAAATATGGTGAAAGAATGTGAGATGGGAGGGGGAATGAGCTGAATCCTGAAGTGTCCACGAGCTGCTGTAGCTGCACCCGTATATTATAATTCCATTGAAGCTTCTTGAAATACCTGAGTGGCCTCTCCAAAGACCAATTAGGATGGGAATCTTTCACCCTTAAAATTGGCTCAAGCATGAACTAGTCACTCACTAGCTCTCTCTCTTCACAACAACAAATTTCACAACTGATCAAAAAGCTCCTCTTCATGGATGCTCCCTGCATTTTATAAACATTAATGGTGTCCTCAACTTCCAAATACATCCATAAACCAAATCCAAGTCGAATTGGTGTGGCTACTCATGCTATGCCATGTGGCCTCTCTCTTCACCTTCCATCTTCTCTTAAATTGAGTAGGAACCCATTGGGCTTCTCCAAATCACATGAGAGCTCTATTGGATGCTCTATTTTGACTTGATATGTCAGAGATGTCAGATGTCAGCCTTCATATCTGACATGTGTCATAACTGTCATAGAATATCCATCATTGGTGTCATAGATGTCATAAGTGTTAGGGGAATCTAGCCAAGTGTCCATGAAACTCCCCATTTGGCTCTTCCTTACTCATGTAAGTTACACTTCATCCCAAATTCGACCTATGAAGTATATGGACAAGTATATTGACCTTATAATCCACCCAAAACATTAGGCTTTCCATAGATTTGAGATTGCAAG
Source organism: Pseudotsuga menziesii (assembly GCA_001517045.1). NCBI lineage: Eukaryota > Viridiplantae > Streptophyta > Pinopsida > Pinales > Pinaceae > Pseudotsuga > Pseudotsuga menziesii. Next base: position 259,737 of record LPNX010520467.1, on the reverse strand, counting down.
AGGTGGATGCCATTTAACATAGGAATTCTAGCTAGTGTGGGTCCCACATCCTGCATGTGTCCTCATGATCACTTGCCACTTTGATTTTCCCTTGTATTTATTTATTTATCTCCTTTATTAAATATTTATGCTAGTATAATGTTCAAACATCATTTATTGTGCCCCTTATTCCAAATCTCAAAGCTTCCACCCCCAACCTAGGAGACTAGTGATTTTCCTCCTTGGCAATTATTTGACTTTTAGCATCAATTTGACAACTTTCATGAATACGGCAAGTGTGATTTGGCCATTGTGACCCAATGAAAAATTTGGGAAATTACAAATCCTCCCTTCCCAATATTGTTTGTCCTTAAGCAATTTCAAACATGGTTATTGAAGAACCTGCTTTCTGTATGATTCTTTGAAGTTGCCACTGAGCTGCCCACTTTCAGTTCTTGAGATTCCATGAAGATTTTAGAGAGGAACCACCATGTTTGCTGCTACACTACTCTGATTAACATCACCTTATTAAATGGGGAATCCATCTCCCATACTGCTTGTTTCCCAAATAATTTAAAATCAATGGGACTAAAACTATCCCAGGGTCCCATTGCTTGCATTGCACTCCAATAATTAAGAGTGCTCTCCAACCCCTACCATTTGGAAAGAGAATTCCTGGATCTCATTTTCTTGTATGCATTCTTCCAAACATTATGAGTACATAATATATATCATCAAAGTATATAACAACATAATAAAAATGTACATCAAGGAGGTGCCTCACCAAAAAATCATGAAAGTGCTTATACCTCCAAGTAAGTAGACTACCATTTGCCAAGTGCATACATGCTTCAAGTGACCAGTCAAATTTGCTCGAATGACATAGGTGAGGATCCCATGTCCTATAATGCTTCTCCAAAAGGTTGTGATAAACATCAAAATATTCAGCCATGTATTCTTTCATCCAAGAAGTGGATGAAGAATCTCCACTCAGATCTGAACCAAATAATGAGCAAGAAAAACAAGGAGTCTTCAAATGACTCAAAGAAGTCTCACCCATACATCCATGAATGAGTGAATCATAAAAATATAACAATGTATGTGGCTGGTAACAAAAATGTTCTCCCATCATAAATCTATTCACCCCAGTGTTGGATGAAGTTCCTCCAACATCAACTGAACCAAGTGTTTTGAGCAAGAAAAACCATGAGTCCTCTAGTGACTCAAATGCATATCATAGGTGCATCCATGTAGATGTGCATCATCAGAAGGTAATAAGGAAGTATTCTGCAAATGTGAATAAGAATGTGCTCCAAATGATATGTAATGTGCATCAATATAATCATCCATGTGTTCTTTCATCCAATAAGTGAATGTAGAACCTCCACCAAAATCTGAACAAAATAAGGAGCAAGGAAAACATGAAGACTTCAAGTGGCTCAAAGAAGTCGCATCAATACACTCATGAATATGTATATCATCATGTAGCATTAGAGGATGTTGCTGCCAATAATAATACTCTTCAATCATATAACTCTTCACCCAAGTGTGGGATGAAGTTCCTCCAACTTCAAATAGACTAGGAAAGGAGCAAGGAAAATCATGAGTCTCCAAGTGACTCAAGTGAACATCATAGGTGCACCCATGGAGATGTGTATAATCATAATGTAAATAAGGATGCTGCTGCAAATGTAAATAATATGGTGCTCTAATAATTCCATCATCAAAAGGAGAAATAGAATGTACATACTCTTCGTGTGCCACCATAAAAAAGAAACCTTTCACCCATACTTCATTAGGATGAATGCTGCAAAATATGGAATTGTAGGATGTAGGAGAATGAACCAACTCACCCAAATGATCAAAAAGTGTAGAAGCTTCATCATGTTAAGGATCCATATGGGTAGTATCATGCAGCTCTTTCAAAAGTGTGAAACCTTTGTCATAGATTGGTTCAAATGTAGAGGAATCATGCTCTTCTTTAAAATTTGCATAACCTTCATCAAGAGACAATTCAAGTTCCTCTTCCACCACATCAAGTGTTTGAATCTCTTCAAGTTCAACTTCGGACACATTAAGCACATTCAAATTTCCACATCTCTCATGATCCTCCATGTCATGAGAATACTCCAAACAATCTACCATTTGACAATCTTCGATGTTGCACATTGCTCTTTGAATCTTCTCCATGTCTTCAAGGAATGATGGCTCCTCCAAGGAAGTGGATTTCCAACAAGAATTTGATACCAATGCTTGAGTGTCATGGAGTATGCTAAGGGATTCTTGGATATCCCTTTCACCCATCTTCAAGGATCCTTCAATGAAGGATGGTTCATGGGAGTGAACCTCCTCTTTTTCTTCATTCTGGATTTGATCAACTCCTTGAAGCTCAAGTGGTGATGGGGAAGTTGATCTTGGTTCTTCATTTGCTACTACAAGGTCTTCATCTTTATGCTCATGAGAAATTTGGATTGCAGCAACATTTTCAGATATGATCTCTATGTCACCAACATAGAGTTTTGAGCACCCATCATTAGGTACTCCTTCATAGTTCAAACATCCATCAGTAGATGCCCTTTGGTCCATGTCCATAGTAGAATTTGTTTCAGAATTATATTCAATAGTTTCAAGGTACTCTTATTCCTTCTCATGTGATGTTTCATAATCTTTTTCAAAGTCATTTGGGAGTGACTTTCGATCCTCTTGATGTAATGCTTTTTCTTCTTCACCACCCACATACATTTGTAGCTCCTTGGTCTCCTCCCTACTTGTGCATTGATGATTATTCCTTAATGAGCTCTTATTTGAATTATTTTTCATAACTTCCTTCAACCAATCGTTAAGGTTTTCAAAATGGATGGTCTTATGTGTCTCTTCATGATGGAAACTTCTACTACCCATAAATTGGCTAGCCATCAATTCGAATGCTTGCTTAACCTGCCTGGTCATATCCTCACCACTTGACTTAATGACTTTCTTTAAATCATCTATACCATCCATAACTTCAATAGGTTCCAAGACCATGCTATGATACCACTGTAATGTCCCCTTTTTGGAGATTTTATCAAAAGACCAATTCTTCAATTATTTCACATTGTACTCAAATTCAACTTCTTACAACTCTAGTTAAATGGATTCAATTGATCCCAAAATTCCTCCAATTACTTTCAAACTTGGTGAGGAAGGCCCTGAGGGGTGATGGGACATATGAGCACATCTATCAGACATATAATCAACTGATATACCCAACCATGGTCTGCAATTTGCAAGGGAATAAATTTCAGGACAAGACTAGTCAATTTGGGAGGTGGAAATCCCCCCTGGGTCGTGGAACAAATCTCTTCCAAGCACTGTACAACCTTCACTAATGGTGGGTATGATACTTGGCTCTGTTATCAGACATTAATTAAATTATATTTGCAGCATCAGATGTGGTTTTGGGGCCGAATAGGTATTCAAGAGAACTCCATGAATTTAATAGTAGTTTTGAGGTTCCAACCCCCAATGGTAGATGACTCCAAATAGCTCCAAATGCTCCTGAATTGTACCAGAAGGTGTATGAGTGATATAATAACTTAATTATAATGTTTAGGGATGTATTATGGCCTTCCAATATGCAGCAGCTAAGTAAAACTTTGACAAGAAGGACATCAAGGCTAAGAGAATTATCTTTGATGCAATTAAAGACCATGTGATCCCACACGTGACTGGTAAGGACTATGCTTATTAAATGTGGGATACCTTAACCAAGTTGTACTAGAGTTCCAATGAAAATTGAAAAATGGTACTTAGAGAGAAGTTGAAGAAGATCAGGATGGCCAAATCTGAAAATATGGCTTCCTACCTCACTAGGATCACACAGGTGAAAGATGAGACTGGAGCAGTTGGGGAGGTACCTCGTCATGAGCTAGCGCAGACAACTTTAAATGGCATGGCCAAGCCATGGGTTGTGTTTGTGGAGTCTATTTTGGCTAGGGAAAACATGCCTTCCTGGGATCATCTTTGGGATGACTTCATTCACGAGGAGACTCGAAGAGGATATGTGCAGGGTCGCTCTTCTAACAGTAAGGAAAATGAGGAGAATGTGGCTTTGACAGCCAAGGGGAAGAAATATAAGAAGGGTCCCAAGCAAGGTGGGGCTAAGAAACATGGTAGATAGAAGAAAGACTTGAGCAAAGTGAAATGCTTTGGTTGCCATGGGTTTGGGCACTATGTTGGACAGTCCTCGAACAAGAAGAAGAAGAAGAAGAAGAAGAAGAAGCAAACAATAGCTTTAGCAGAGATAGATGAGTATGCAGCTAGATTTGAGAGAGTGTTTTATCTTTGTGCTGGTCATTCAGAGAGAGCATCCATTACCAGCACAGATGTAGAGGATGAGAGAGAGAATTCATTATTGGTTGGCCATTCATTGAATGCATACACCACCACATGCACCTAATACATTGATAGTGGAGCTTCAAGCCATATGACAAGTGTGCACGATATGTTTTTGGAGTTTAAACTGACTAGCTTGGATGTGGAGGTACATTGGGAGATAACATGATTGTCAGAGCAGTTGAGCGTGGAACTGTTACCTTTCAAAGGGAGTCTATGAGTCCCATGACTTTGAGGGGTGTATTGTATGCCCCTGGGATGAAGAAGAACATGATTTCTATTTCCACGATCAAAGATAGGGGACTTGGAGTGGAATTCCTTGATGGACATGTGCACGTTTTCCCCAAGGGATCGGGTTCATCTACTTCTTTCTATTGGAATTAGATGTGGGAAATTGTACTAGCTCGTGTTTCAATCTCAGCATGCTTTGCCACACAACAACAACAGTGATCTATGTGAGCTATGGCATAAAAGGATGGATCACTTGCATCATGTAGCTTTGATAATATTGAGAGATATGGTGACTAGGTTACCTGAGTTTAGCACGAAGCACAATGATGTTTGTAGGGGTTGTGCTTTGGGAATGTACACCAAGACTGCTTTTCCAAGTAGTGACAGTAAATTAGCAGGAGCACTTCATTTTATACACTGACTTATGTGGTCCTATGTCTAATGTTTCATTAATGGTTTTGAGTACTGTGTTACATTTTTTACTACTCCATGAAGACCTGGATCTACTTTCTAAAGAACAAGAAGTCGAAAGAAGTATTGCAAAGGTTCTAAGAGTTCAAATCTCTTGTGAAGAACTAGACAGGGAGGAGGATTCGAGTGTTGAGATAGGATAATGGGGGTGAGTATACCTCCAATACTTTCAATGAGTTTTGTAGACAGGAGGGGGTTAGGAGACAGTTGACAAATTTGTATACCCCAAAGCATAATGGGGTTGCTAAAAGAAAGAACAAGGCCATAGTGGGAGCAGCGAGATCGATGCTTCATGTCAAGGTCTTCCTTTCTTTCTATGGGTAGAGGCTTGCAATATAGTTGTATGCATTCAGAACAGAAGTCTCCACAAAACCTTAGGGCACATGACTCTTGAGGGCGATTTTACAGGGAATAAGCATAAGGTTAGCCATTTTCGCATATTTAGCTGTCTAACTTATTCTTATGTCCCTTGTGAGAAAAGGACAAAGTTGGAGCCCACTGTAGATAAGGGTATCTTTGTGGGGTATGACGAGACTTCGAAGGCCTTCTGCGTATATCTTCCTTCACAAAGGAGAGTTGTTGTGAGGAGGGAGGTGAGATTTGAGGAGGAGTGGGCCTTCAAGAAATCTCGGGAATCAAAGCAGGGGGAGCAGTAGGATTCCACATCTCAGGTGAGCACACAGAGTCCAGCTCCTCAGAGTGTAGGGTCACAGGTATCAAGGGTGATTGGTCCCCAAGTTACATGGACACAGTCTCTAGGTTCACCTGGTACAGGTTTAGGTTCTCAGCTTCCAACTTTTGTTTCATAGGGATCACCAATTACTAGTTCACTAGCTCTGGTTCATAGGTTTCTGGATCACCAGCCACAAGAAGTAGTACTCTCGAGTCTAAGTCTTCATAGGATGATACACCAGTATGGGAGGAGACTTCAAGGAAGAGGAATCCCAAGTGGCTTAAGGACACCCTAAAGGATGCTAAGTCTTTCGGAGATAGCAAAAGACCAGTGCAAGAGATTAGGATTCCAGACAAATATGGCATGGCCTTGGTGGCTAGCCTTCGTGATTCTGAGCCTTCCACCTTTGAGGAGGCATCCCATCATCATGTTTGGAGAGATGCCATAATTGATGAGTACCATTCCATCATAAAGAACGATGTTTGGGAGATTGTACCAAGACTTGAGAGGAAGTCAATTGTGACTTCTTGGTGACTTTACAAGATCAAGCATGTTGTGGATGGTAGTGTGGAGAAGTACAAAGCTCATTTTTTGGTGCAGGGATTCTCACAGGTAGAGGGAGTAGATTATGACGAGACCTTTGGGTCGATTGCTCATTACTCTTCAACCAAAGCAGTGATCTCCATTGCAACGGAGATGGGTTGGCAGATCCAACAAATGGATGTGAAGACCGCATTTCTCAATGGGCTTATACAAAGGAGGCATATGTTGAGTAGTCGTAGGGATTTGAGATTGATAAGAGAGATATTCATGTTCATTGTTGAAAATTCACCGAAGAAATCGACACCATGCAAAAAATCGCGATTTTTTTTTAGTGTCTATTTTTCAGCCCGAAAAAATCGCAATATTTGGGAAAAAATAAAAAAATCGTGCCACGACCTGAGAAATCGCCCAAGTGCCCGGAACCTGCCTTTATTTAAGTGGCGTTTTTGGTTTTTTTTTGGCTCATTTCACTTTGCAGTTGTGGGGAAATGAGAGGGAGAATGTTAGAAAACATCAACAAAGAGATCTAGAGGACCAAATCATCGATTTCATCACCATCAAGAAATTTTTAATTGGAGGAAAAATCAACTTTCAAGCTATCTACGATGTTGGTCATCTAAAATCCCAGGTATGTAGTCAAATCCCATTTTTATGCATTGTTTTTCATAGATTGTTTTAGGGTTTCCATTTTACTTCCAAAGCCCATGATTTTTTGCCTCTTTTAATCATTTTTTGTGGCTAAAAGAATAGATTGAGGGACTGATTTTCCTTTACTAGCCCTCTTAACTTCAATTTTTTTTAGATTTTGCAAGGGTTTTTGAAAATATTTTTTTCTTTCCTCTTGTCATAATTTTCCAATGAATCTCCATGGATAGAAAAAAAATTTAGATGGTTGTTTTTCCTTTAACAGCACGCTGATTTTTTTTAAAATAATTTTTAATGTTAGTTTTGTTCCATTCTTTGGCCCCAGGTTCAAGTTGAAGGTTTGATATTGCATTCCCAAAATGCCTAAGGTCTTGGATCCAATTGTTGAATTTTAGCATTAGCATAAATACTTAAAAAAATTGCAGATGAACTTAAACAAATAACAAGTGCAGTAAAAACACATTCATCACATCAGCACAACGGACACAAGGGTTTTTCACTGGGGAAACCTTCAAAGGACAAAAACCCCAAAAAGCATTAGTAGCTCATCTCGTAAATGAGATGACTTAGGAAATTCTTCAAAAAGTTCCTCAAACCCAAATCTGGGTTTAACCACAATTTACAGTAAGATTTTCTCAGTAAAATCAAAGCAAGAATATCAAGCCCTAACAGTAGAAATTTCCAGATTTGCCTAGAAGAGATTGTCAAAAAAATAGTCTGTCCAAAAAATAAAATTTTCAGATCTGCCTAATTAAAAAATTAGGGCCTGCCAAATTTGTCAGGTGCCTGAATTCAAATTCTGAGATCTGCCAGAAAAAGTAATTAGGGCATGCCTGAAATTTATCAGATGCCCGAATTCAAAAACAGTGGTTGCCCGTTGGTTTTCTTCCTTGCCTAGATGTCTTCCTTTTGTGCCTAGTCTGCCCGATATGCCCGATTTGCATCCTTACTGCTGCCTGTCCTTCTGCCCAAAGCCCGCTGGGCAGGTTCAAAGGCTCCCCGTGGCACTTCGGTTCTGTCAGTTAACAGCCCAAGGCCCTAAATGGTCTGCCAACAGCTGCTGTAGCAGCCTGTTAGCAATCCGTAGCCCTCACAAGTTGCCCTGAAGGCTTCCCAAGAGTTTGTTAACAGTCAAACCCTTCATGGGTGGTTTCCCTAAGGAAAATAAAGAGAGGGTCAAGCCCTAAGTAGACTGCCCGTGAGAAAACGTGGGGTAGCCGTGAAGAAGAGGGGGTTGCTGAAGTAGATTTGGACGCTACTGATGAAAAAAGTAAGACTGCCAGAGGTGTTGAGAATCATTCTGCTGATGAAAACCCTAGTTGAGGGTTTGTTGAGAAAGATGGATGCCCTAACATAAAAACCAGCTTCACCTGTGAGAGCCAAAAAACGATGTATATAATAATGAGAAGACTTGATCTTTTTTTATAGTCTTCATTCACCTGTAAGTGGGCCAAAATTAGGAAAGATAAAATAATAATATTTTAAGCTTTTCCTAATTTCACTTTTACCTTCTTACCAAAAAGGTCTTTTTATTTATTTTTTACTTTTACCAAAAGTCCTTATTTATTTTTTACTTTCACATGTGGTCCAAAAGTCCTTATTTATTTTTTACTTTTGACTTTAGCCTTTTTCCAAGTGCCCCTGCGGGTAACTTAACCAAGGGTGGCTAATCCTTAGAGAAGTACACAAAGAACATAGATCAAGGGTCAGAGTGCCACACATGCCTAGACCCAGTCTAGGGCTTACAGTGCTTTCCTGGTAACAGACCAGGTGCCTCCATTCTCCAAGAGAATGGCTACTTAGAACTAAGCTGAGTCTACCAGTACTAGACTGGTCCACATCGTGGTCCCGGACCAGATGTCTACTATTCAACAGAATGGTCACTCAACACTGGGTTGAGTCTACCCAGGGCAGAGCTGGGTCTATATCATGGTCCCATACCAGATATCTACCATTCAACAGAATGGTTACTCAACTTTGGGTTGAGTCTTCACCGTGGTCCCAGACCAGGTGGCCCCAATCTCCTAAGAGAATGGCTCTCGATGCTGCTTAGAAAAATCAACACTCCCTCTCAGCGAAAGAGGCATTCTCTGCCATACCAAGCTTGTCACGAAAGTACACGAACTTTGATGCTACCAGAGGCTTGATCAAGATATCTGCAATCTGTTCATCTGTACGAATGTACTGCAACTTTAGAGCACCTCTCTGCACTAGGTCTCTGATGAAATGATACCCCATTTCAATGTGTTTCGATCTATCATGAAACACTAGTTTCTCTTAAATCTTTATGCAACTCTGATTATCGCAATGGATGATCGTTGAGTCAAGCTTTCCCTCGAACATATCAGATAACAATTTTCTGAGCCAAACTACTTCCTTGCAGGCATCACTTGCAGCAATATACTCTGCCTCAGCTGTACTCTGAGCTATGTAACCCTGCTTCCTATTGGACCAAGAGATCAATGTTGATCCCATACTAAAGCAATAACCAAAGGTACTTTTCCGGTCAACTGCACTACCAGCCCAATCTGAATCTGAATATCCAGATAACAATACTCCACTGCTGGAAGTATACCTGAGCCCATAAGTGATAGTACCTCGCACATATCTGAGTACATGTTTGGTGGCTACCAAGTGTATGTGCTTCGGATCTGACATGAACTGACTCAGTGCATTCACTGTGTAGCAGATGTCTGGTCTCGTATGCATGAGATACATTAGGGAACCGATGAGTTGTCTGTATAGAGTAGAGTACACACTCTGTGAACTAGAGGCTGAGTCCCACAACTTTGTCAAGTTGGTAGTCATTGGTACGTTCATGGACTTGCAGTCCTGCATCCCAAATCTCTGCAAGATATCCACTGCATACTTTCCTTGTGTCAAGAAGATCTCACCTGCCTTTTGCCAGATTTCTAATCCAAGGAAGTAATGCATCAATCTGAGATCTTTCATCTCAAATTCAAAGGTAAGCTCCCTCTTACACTGGTCTATCAACTGTTCGTCACCTGTAAGAAACAAGTCATCTACATATAGAACAAGTATCAAGACATGATTATGAAAAACTTTAAAGTACAAGTTAGAATCAGTTGTACTTTTGGAAAAGCCCAAGCTATGGAGAAATCCATCCATCCTGCATACTAGACTCTCTAAGCCTGTTTCAGTCCATACAACGCTTTCTTCAGTTTACATACATGGGTCTTCTTCCCATGAGTCACAAATCCTTCAGGTTGTTCAATATAAACTTCTTCGTCAATCTTACCATTGAGAAAGGCTGTCTTTAGATCCATCTGATGTAACTTCCATCCGAATACTGCGGCAAGAGAAATGATGGTTCTGATGGTAGTATACCTAGCAACATGAGCAAATGTATCATCATAGTCAATGCCTTATTTCTGAGTGAAGCCACGAGCCACGAATCTAGATTTATACTTCTCCACACTGCCATCAGCAGCATGCTTGATTTTATAAAGCCATCTGGAAGTCACAACTGACTTCCCTGTTGGTCTAGGAACGATTTCCCAAAAATCATTCTTCATGATTGACTTGTACTCTTCAATCATGTCATCAACCCATACATGTTTACTTACTGCTTCTTCGTATGATGAAGGTTTCGAACTGATAAGATGACTCATAAGACCGGAGTACTTCTATGGTCTTATACTTTCTCTGAAAGTCTCGGGAGGAGCTTTATGCTTCTCGCCTTCTTGCATCGTCTCTCGGTACCAAGCGGGTCTCCTTTTGGAAGGAGGAACTTCAAGTAGTTCTTCTAGTGGACTTTCAGTGTTCTTAGGAACATCTAGAATTTGATCATCAAATTCCTCTTCCTCCCTTTGAATTTCTAAATCTAGAAACTCAAGTGGAGCAATTGCATCTTCCAATGAAAGCTCTAGTGTTTTACGAAACACAGCTTCCTCATGGAAGATCACGTCTCTGCTGACCTCAATGTGCCTTTGTCCAGGTATGTATACTTGATAAGCCTTCGAGCAATCATTGTACCCAACAAAGATACCTTTCTTACCGGAGGGCTCTAGCTTATCCCTCTTCTCTTTTGGTACATGGACATATACAGGAGTACCAAATATTCTCATGTGATCAACTATAGGTTTTTGTGAAGACTTCTTCTGGAGTCTTCTCCCCCAAGATAGCATGTGGGATTTTATTCTGAATGTACACAACAGTTATTGTAGCTTCAGCCCACAAAGACAAAGGAAGATCTAGATCAGCGATCATGGCTTTAGTAGCCTCACAGATTGTTCTATTCTTCCTTTTTGCAACCCCATTCTGTTGGGGGTTCTAAGGCACTGTTAGCTCTTTCTTGATTCCTGCTTCTCGACAAAAATCATCAAACTCATTAGATTCATACTCACCTCCGTTATCTGATCTCAAGATATGGATGTGTCTGCTAGTCTGATTTTCAATCAGTGTCTTGAACTCTTTGAACCTGTCAAAGGTTTCACTCTTGGCCTTGAGGAAGTAAATCCAAGACTTCCGAGAGTAGTCATTAATAAACAAGACATAATATAAACACCCACTCACGGAGGGTGAAGACATCAGCCCACAAATTTCAGAATGAATCAAATCCAAAATGCCTTTAGATCTACTTTTGCTTCTGGGAAAGGATTTCTTAGTGTTCTTACCTAGAGCACATCCTTTGCAGATTCCTTCATGTTTTGGAGAAACTTCTAGCATACATGTAACCATCTTCTGCAATCCTGGGAGAGCTGTGTAGTGAAGGTGTCCAAACCTTCTATGCCAAATTTCACAAGGATCAACTATGTGATGTACCAAAGCATGAGTGGAATCTTTGGAAGCCTTGTAGAGGCCTCCCTCTCGAACCCCAATTTGTACTGCTGAGTCTAGATCTGTGTCTTTTGCCCATAAATAAACCTTCTTGTCCATGAAGAGGACTCTGTAGCCCTTGTCTTCTAAACCAACAACAGATAAAAGATTCTTCTTTAAACCAGGAACATGAAGAATACCATCAATATGAAGAACCATACCTGAGTCAAGTTGAAGTGAAGTTGAGCCAACTCCTTTAATCTTGTAAGTGGAGTCATCTCCAAGTTCTACCTGAGTGGTGAACTTCTTCTTTCTGTAACTAGTGAGGGTTCCATGATTTCCTATCATGTGCCTAGAGGCACCATTGTCCACCAACCAAGAAGTGGAGCAAGCTGAGAAAGAACCAGTTAGAGAAGAAATCAAGTAGTACTCTCTTTTAGGCTCATCAGTTTTATTAGCCTTGGTTTTATTCTTCTTCTTTGGTTCTTCATCTTCTTCTTCCTTTGCTTCTGCAGCAGATGCTTGAAACCTTCTCTTGGGTTTCTTCTTGTTCTGCCTACAGTCTCTATCATAATGTCCAAACTTGTGGCAACTATAAAATTCAATTTTAGACATGTCAGAAAACTTACCTTGATGTTTCTTTCCCTTCTTTTGCTAAGGGAAAGGCTTCTTGAATTTCTTTGTCTTTGCTGTAAGTGCAAGGTTGTCCTCTTTGGTTACCTTGCCAGAGTCTCTTCCTTCTTCTTCTATGCAATCATGCCAAAGCCTTTCAAAGGTTGGTTGATTCTCTTGTCCACAGACGGATCCCATGAAAGTTTCCCAAGAGCTTGGGAGACCATCAACCACTGTTTCCACAAGGTCATCATCATCAACAGTAATACCAATAGCAATGAGTTGATCTCTTACCGGTGCAATCTTTGTGAAGAAGGAACCATCGCTTTCATCTTTGTTCAACTTCAAAGTTCGTAGCCTCTTTTTCAAGACTCTCTTCTGACTGGGAGCCTTCTTTTCATATAGGTTGACCAAAGTATCATAGCATTCTTGAGCAGTCTTCAAAGATGTGATGTTGGGCATCACTGACTCTATGATATAATCATAGATGATTCTTCTAGCCTTACCTTGCTTCCTCTTGTAAGAAATCCTACCAGCGTTTGTTGTTGGCTCTTCTGTGACATTATGAACAATGTCACCCAAATCAGTTTCATCTAGGATGGTTGTTAGCCTAGCCTTCCAGGAGTTGAAGTTCGCTGAACCATAAAGCTTCTCTTCCGGTTTGAAACCATTGATGGCCATCTCTGCCACTTAGTCAAATGTGAGATCTGCAAATCTTACTCCAAGATCTAGTAAAAACAACAACAGTGTCCCTTTAATGTGTTTTTACATGCTAAGCTCTGATACCATGTTGAATTTTAGCATTAGCATAAATACTTAAAAAATTTGCAGACGAACTTAAACAAATAACAAGTGCAGTAAAAACACATTCACCACATCAGCACAATGGACACAAGGGTTTTTCACTAGGGAAACCTTGAAAGGACAAAAACCCCAAAAAGCATTAGTAGCTCATCTCGTAAATGAGATGACTTAGGAAATTCTTCAAAAAGTTCCTCAAACCCAAATCTGGGTTTAACCACAATTTACAGTAATATTTTCCCAGTAAAATTAGAGCAAGAATATCAAGCCCTAATAGTAGAAATTTCTAGATCTGCCTGGAAGGGACTTTCAAAAAAACAGGCTGTCCAAAAAATAAAATTTTCAGATCTGCCCAATAAAAAAATGAAGGCCTGCCAAATTTGTCAGCTGCTCGAATTCAAATTCTCAAATCTGCCCGAAAAAGTAATTAGGGCCTGCCCGAAATTTATCAGCTGCCCAAATTCAAAAATAGTGGCTGCCCGTTGGTTTTCTGCCTTGCCCGGATGTCTTCCTTTTGTGCCCAGTCTGCCCGATTTCCAGCCTTACTGCTGCGTGCTCCCTGTTGCCCGAAGCCTGCTGGGTAGGTTCAAAGGCTCCCTGTGGCACTTCGGGTCTGTCAGTTGACAGCCCGAGGCCCTAAAGGGTCTGCTTACAGTTGTTGTAGCAGCCTGTTAGCATCCCACATCCCTCACAGGATTCCTCAAAGGCTTCCCAAGGGTTTGGTAACAGTCAAACCCTTGATGGGTGGCTGCCCTAGGGCAGATAAAGAGAGGGTCAAGCCCTAAGGAGACTGCCTGTGAGAAAATGTGGGGTAGCCATGAAGAATAGGGGGCTGCTGAAGTAGATCTGGAGGATGCTGATGAAAAAAGTAAGACTGCCAGAGGTGCTGAGAATAATTCTGCTAATGAAAACCCTAGCTGAGGGTTTGCTGAGAAAGATGGATGCCCTAGCATAAAAACCAACTTCACTTGTGAGAGCCAAAAAATGATGTATGTAATAATGAGAAGACTTGGTATTCTTTTATAGTCTTCATTCACCTGTAAGTGGGCCAAAATTAGAAAAGATAAAATAATAATAATGTAATATTTTCCTATTTTCACTTTTACCTTCTTACCAAATAGGTCTTTTATTTATTTTTTACTTTTACCAAAAGTCCTAATTTATTTTTGACTTTCACTTGTGGTCATTTTCCTGTGGTCCAAAAGTCCTTATTTATTTTTGAATTTTGACTTTAGCCTTTTTCCAGGTGCCCCTGTGGTCTTTTTTATTCCAAAAGTACATCATCATAAAAGAGAGTTACTAATGCTTTTATCTCACACTCTGTGCGACACCTAGATCTGGTACTAGGGTAACTTAACCAAGGGTAGATAATCCTTGGAGAAGTACACAAAGCCCATAGATCAAGTGTCAGAGTGCCACACATGCCTAGAACCAATCTAGGGCTTACAATGCCTTCTTGGTAACAGACCAAGTGCCTCCATTCTCCAAGAGAATGGCTACTCAGTACTAAGTTGAGTCTACCAGTACTAGACTGGTCCACATTGTGGTCCCGAACCAGATGTCTACCATTCAATAGAATGGTCACTCAACACTGGGTTGAGTCTACCCAGGGCAGAGCTGGGTCTATATCATGGTCCTGGACCAAATATCTACCATTCAACAGAATGGTTACTAAACACTGGGTTGAGTCTTCACCATGGTCCCAGACCAGGTGGCCCCATTCTCTTAAGAGAATGGCTCTCGATGATGCTCAAAAAAATCAACACCAATGTGGCAATATGGTGAGCCCGAGGATGGGACAAACCGTCAAAGGTTGTCTTGTAAACTATGTGGCCAAGGTATGATAGGGGGGATTACCGGTTGAAATACCACTTGGCTAAAATTTCGAGGCATGATGTTCTAATTTGCACCGAATTAACCCCAGAAATAATGTGGATGGCCCATGATGCCATTTATGAGAAGGATAGAAAGAAGAAGGTGGAAGCTGCTAATAGAGTTGAAATTGCTTCGGGTGGAGTGACTAGAACCTCAAGAACCACTAACACTAGCATATTTGTGAGTGGGACACAGGGCAATTAGAGGGACTCCACAGATGTAGATTCACCTTCCATGAGGGCTTCACCTTTCTTTCAGTTTGTTCCAAGGATTGAAGATGGGGCTCAACCTTCCATCTGATCAATGGATTAAAAAAAGGAGAAGAAAGATGCAGATAGGCTTATGGGTAGAATGATTTTTTGGAGTGATTTGCCTTTGAGCATCATAAATACCAATCCATTTTTCCAGCCTATGTGTGATGCCATCGCTGTTGTTGGCCCAGGTTACAAGGCCCCTACTTATGAGGAGTTGTAGGGGCCAATTTTGCAAGAAGAAAAGAATGACATGAATGTTAGATTGGAAGAGCTAAAGAAGTCATGGGGGTCTACTAGATGCACAGCGATGTCTGATGGTTAGACAAATACAAAGAGTAGGACCCTTATAAACTTCTTGGTACATTGTCCTAGGGACATCGTGTTTATTAAATCAGTGAATGCCTTAGCCCATGTTAAAGATGCAGCATTATTGTGTGAGTTGTTGGATGCCTTCATCGAAGAGATTAGTTTGGAACATGTTGTCCAAATCATAACAGATAATGTGGCTAATTATGTGGTTGTCGATAGAATGCTAATGGAGAGGCATCCCTCTTTGTTTTGGACACCCTATGCAGCCCATTGCATCGATTTGATGCTCGAGGATATGGAAAAAATACCCTTCATTAAGGAGGTTGTTGATCACTCTAAGAGCATCACAAAATTCATATGTAACCATGCATTTGTCTTTAGCCTCATGAGGAGATACACAAAAAACAGGGAGTTGTTGCGTCCTACAATCACTTTTGCTGGTAGCTTCATCTCTCTTTAGTCTATTCTCCAATGTAAGTTTGAGTTGAAGAAGATGTTTGTTTGTGATGAGTGGTGTGACTGCACATTCAACAGAAGACCAGATGGAACAGCCATTTCTAAACTAGTTTACATCGATTCCTTTTGGGATGGAATGCTAGAAGTGTGCACAATTAGTGAACCTTTGGTAAAGGTTCTTCGATTGGTAGATGGAGAGAAGCCCACAATGGGCTAGTTGTATGAGGCCATGGATAGGGCCAAAGAGACTATTCAATCTTATTATGTGGGTAAGGGCACCCTCAGACATACTATATACATGATGATTTGGGATTTGATAGATAGTCGATGGACAAGGATGCTTCATCAGCCCATTCATGCAATGGCTCTTTTCCTCAATCCCCTCTTATGCTTACTCACCCGACTTTGATTTTGATGGTGAGGTGATGGAAGGGCTCTTGACATGTCTCGAGAGGATAGTACCTGATGTTGAGACTCACGGGACTATTAGTGTGGAGATGTAGATGTATCGAGAGTCTAGGAGATTATTTGGCTTTGCCAATGCTATTTCCAACAGGACCGTTTTGATTTCAAGTAAACCACTAGATTTTAAAGTTAAATTGTTAATTATGTGTTTTATACTTCATTGGAAAGATGGATTATGTTTTGATGAAAAGAAATTTACATATTTTTTTCTTATCTGTAATTGTTATAGATGTTTGGTGGAAAAATTATGGTGCAAGAGCACCGAATTTCTGCAATTTCGCCATTTGTGTCCTTTGCCAAACATGTAGCGCTTCAGGATGTGAGAGCAATTGGAGTGTGTTTGAGAAGATACACTCGAAAAAGCGCAACAGGTAAGACTTAGACCTTCAAGTAACTAATTACAGGTATCAAAATTTTAAATTTGTTCGTTTTCCCTTTCATATGTTTATGACCCTCAAGAATCAAGACTCATTAAATTTATTTATGGCCTTCTTACAGGATGGAATTTCCATGCCTCAATGATTTGGTATATGTCCATTACAATATTCGACTGTGGATAAAGTAGTTGGATAAGGTGCCTAATGTGGAAGCCATTTCTTTGGACAATATTAACATATTGTCTGAGTGGAGGGTCGAGTCTGAGGCCCCTATTATGGCCGAGTCACCTGCATGGTTGGAGGAGGAGCAACAAAGGGAAGAGGAGGAAGGGGAGGTGCTGGTAGAGTCGAGTGATGAGGACCTTGACATCATTAAGACTAATGTGCCAACATCGGCACCAGTGCCACCTTCTACACAGGGTGATACATCTACACCCTCTAGTTGGCGTGAGACAATTGATGCAGATGTAGGGACTTCTAGGGGCAAATGAGCCATGACCTTTTCCCGTAAAAGGGGGAGAGGCCATTGATAGCTAGCTACTAGATAGCCTAGATATCGCATTCTAGATGACTCATGATGATGAGATACATTATATATATTTGATGTCATTTTGTAATGATTATCCACTTTTGAATCCTTTACTGGACAACTATCAGGTTTCAGGATTTGGTATTGACTCGGATGTATCATTTTGATTTGGCATCTAATACATCATATATATATCGGTGTTTTTCCTATATTTATGTGGCAATGTGCTTATTTGATGTTGTTGTTGGTTTATAAAATTATATGTTTAAAAAAAAATGAATTTATTTTGTATTTTTTAATTATTGTCGCGGTTTGCCGATTTTTTCTCCGATGTTACCGAGAAATTGTATTCAGACCCCTTGCCGATTTTTTTCCGTTGCCGATGTTTTCAACAATGCTCAGGTTAGCAGGTTGAAAAGGGCCTTGTATGGGCTGAAGCAAGCTCTTAAAGATTGGTACTCCAAGATAGACGTTTACTTGTTGTGGATATGTGGATGACTTGTTTATTACAAGTGAGGAGAGGCTCATCACAACATGCAAGAGAGATCTTGCTTCAAAGTATGAGATGATAGACATTGGGTTGATGCATTATTTTTTGGAATTGGAGATTTGGCAGAAACCTAGTCATATTTTCCTGGGGCAGGGAAATAGGTAGTTGATATTCTGAGGAGGTTTTAGATAGAGGACTATGGCCGTTGGCCACACCAATGATCACCAACTAGAAGAAGCTTCATGCTTCTGAGGGAGAGTTGGTGGATCCTACTCTATATCGTCATCTCATTGTTTCTTTGATGTATCTAGTCAACACCAAGCCAGATTTGTGTTTTGTGGTGAACATTTCCAGTCAATTCATGGTGGAGCCTACGAGAGTGCACTGGGTAGCCGCGAAATATATGTTGAAACATCTTGCTAGGACAATGGACTATGGTCTGGACTATAGGAGAACACAAGGTCAAACTTGGGAGAAGAATCAAAGATCAAATTGTGGAGGTCAAAGATGGATTGTACGAGTGCCTAGAATGTGTGGTCGCTAATGAGAGCGAGCAGTTAGAGATACACCGGCAGATCAATGCTTTCACTAGAGCCACGGCTATGTTGGTAACTTCAAAAAATAACCTTACAATGATTACAACAGATTTGGACCAACCAGGTAAACAATTGCAATTTTTTATTAAGTTCAATTGTTTAAACTTTAATCTTTAAACATGAACTTTTATCCAAATTAGCAATCGAATTTCTTGAACTAACTTTGTCTTTGCAGCACAATGGTGGGATTCATTTGGTAGGCAATGTCTTCAATTGCAAAAATTCAAATTCGAGCCTTGAGTCAGACTTGCAGTGCAACCAAGTGTGAGCACAATTGGTCTATCTTTGAGCAGATTCACACAAAAGAGAGAAATCGCTTGGCACAAAAATGAATAAATGATCTTGTTTTCATGCAGTACAACCTCCAACTAAGGCACAAGCAATCACTAGACAAAAGACCTGATACAAATCCCATTGTGTTGGAAGATATTGATCCAACCTTAGAAAAGGGTAGAGGAGTCTCACTCGGCTATTACTGCACAGAAGACCTGATACAGGTCCCATTGTGTTGGATGATATTGATCCAACCTTAGAAAGGGTAAAGGAGTCTCACTCAGCAAAGTTTGATCCTGATCATGATTTTGATGCAAAAGACTTGGGGTGGGTGGATTTGGATGTGGGTCCAGCAATACCAGTTGATGCAGTCATAGATCTAAACATGCCAAGCACTAGCTGACATAGCTATGCTATTACTAGTTCTACTGCTGCTATTTTAGATGTTCTTGAGTAGTCCAATGAGGCTGAGGACACTGAAGAATCTAAGCTAGATATCGATGCTGACAATCTCATTTCCAGCAGTGGTGATGAGTCAAATGATTGATCATGTAGATCTTGTAGCATGTTGTTTTTTGGACTTTAGAGGCCATTTAGAGCATAGTTGGTTATGTATTTCGTTTCAGATATGTAATGCACTTAGTGCCATTTTGATATATTCACCCTTACATGGTATAAACTTCTAACTCTAAGATGCTTTGGACCATCTCTTTTCAGGAGATCCTCATTGACCAAACTTAGATTATACGCAGCTATTGGTCAAATAGATACTCTCTAGCAACATTAAATCAGAACTAGCAAATCAGTTCACACGCCCACCAAAGCTATGCTAATAGAAACAATACCACAACTCATCATAAAGAATTGTCGAGGGGTTTATTTTTACAGAATGTAATACTTATGAACAATAATTACATTTGAATAAATGGGATATAACAATATAGAATGTCCCCATACAATATACGATACAAAATGCATCAACCAGCTATAGCATAAAATATAGCTAGAGGCCCAAATTTCACAAAGAAAAGTATTAGAAAGACTTACCCTGAAGCAAGCAGTGAACTTGTAGGACTCCATGAACAGTCGAAAACCCGAATGGCATGCAGAAGTTGAATTTATATACATGTATTTTTCCATGAAAGGAGATGACTGACTATTCTTTTGTGGAATTGCAAACCTCAATGGTGTGTCCTTCCAGGATAGTGACATCTGAACTTGGAAAGTCCCAGAATGTAGATGATGAGGCAATTGTAAAGCCCATTGACTCCAGGCCTGAAAGAAACGGAGGTGGTGAATATGGATCTCAAACTAAAGGAGATGAAAGAATACATTGTCCATTCAAGATCGTCTATCCCAGCATTTATCTTTACTAGAAAGTAGAGAAAAAATGATGGAACTCAACTCACAGTCAAACAGAAATCACCCATCTTATGACCAGAATGGAGCATTTACGTTGTTAGAAAATAGAGAACCAACTGTTGGCCAGAGCAGGACCATTTATTTTACCAGCAAATAAAGAAATATTAAAGATAGTAAAATTACAGTTACGCAGAAATCACCCCAACTTTTGGCCAGAGCTGGATCAAAACTCAAACTCCGAATACGTGGCACTTTGTGGATTCTGAAATAAATAAAGCCCATACTGGAATTTTACTGTGAATTGAAATAACAAATTCCAAACTAGAGAGATAACTTATGGACAGAACTCAAAACAGTAACTCGACCATGGGGTATTTCATGAATAAAGAGATCGTGTTCAAATATAACTTCTCAAATGTCACAAGTCATGCCACGGACGCTTCTTTTATATATATAAGTTTACTTATAAATCCAATATATATAAATAAATAAGTGTATTTATAATCCAAACATTGAATTTAATATATTTAAATAAATTTATAAAAAATAATGTAATATATTTAAAACAAATTATTAAAAATGAGGTTTAAAATAATTTATTTAAGTTTGGTTTAAAACATACTATAAGTTTTTTTTTTAATTCAAAATGCTGGTTTTGAGGAATAGATTCCATTATTGTATAACTTTGATCTAAGATTTTGTTTAAAAGCTTACCTTAACCTTTATTTTGATTAATAGATTCAATTAATATATATAATATATTTTAATAAATTATATTAAAGCTTCCTTTGTGTTAGAATTAAAAATGTTTGTTTTGATGTAAAAATCCAAATTTTATATGTAATATATTTCAATAAATTCATTAAAAAACAATATGTTAAAATATATTTTATTCATGTTTTTTTTAAAACATGTTAAAAACTTTCTTTGTATTAGAATTAAAAATGATTGTTTTGATGCATTTGGTTATTAATATACTTACAACTTTAATTAATTTGGTTGTTTGTATGATAAAAAATTTATTGTTCAAATGTATTTTTCTTTTAATGTTTGAAGAAAATATGAAAACATCATTACAGGTAATTTATGGTTCAATGTTAATAATTTGATGTCATTGTTGTTAATGTATAGCTTGCAATATATTGATTTGTAATCTATGTCATCTACTAGGCAAAGATGAATTGTAGAAACCACATTCTTATCTAGATTTATCTGCTCCTTATGTATCATGTTGCTCGTTTTTTTGCAACCCCTTTCAAGGCTAGGGCTTGGCCTTTTTGAACTAGCAAATCCTCCACCTTGATCTTCCATAGGGAGAAATTATTTCCATCAAACTTCACAATCTCAAATTTGGGTAAACCTCTTGTCATTATTGAAGCTCCCACTCATACAAAACCTATCCCTTTGGGTTTTCTCGGCTCTAATACCATATGTTAGAAAAAATGTAAAAGCATAAGCAAACAAAAAGAATAATAGACAACAATATTTATGTGGGAACCCTATTCGGTGTAGGTAAAACCACAAGGCAATGGCAACTTCAATCTTTTATTGTTACTTTACAAAAAACTTACAATGCTTTCATCTATTGTGCTACAATATTGGGGGTCACTCCCATTTTATATAATACATATGATGGTTCTAGAAGGAACTGGAATACACTACATGAAAATTTCATATGTATGGATATTGACTTCACCTTTTAACATCCAAGTCATGA
Source organism: Pseudotsuga menziesii (assembly GCA_001517045.1). Lineage (NCBI taxonomy): Eukaryota > Viridiplantae > Streptophyta > Pinopsida > Pinales > Pinaceae > Pseudotsuga > Pseudotsuga menziesii. The sequence continues at coordinate 237,926 of LPNX010520467.1, read as the reverse complement.
AATTTGCAATGTCTACCTTTGAAAAGTAATGCCATGAATTGTTTTCCTAAAAGGTGGAAAGTTAGGTGCCTAGAAAGAGAGAGTAAGGGCCCCAGCTTCATTTACAAATTATTATGGTTTGATATTCTCTTTTTTGGAATCTAGGCCCAAGTGTTTACATATCTACTTCCTTGGCAAACCATTGTGGTGTTGATATCTACAACTGAAATATTCAAGTTTGCAATTGTAGATTCAAATATCCTTATGTGTATTTGGTAGGTCTATGTTTTGATACTTTATGTATGTTCAATTGTGATTGTGGGTTATGGGATCACTTATGATCTGCAAAGTATTAACACCAACGTATCTCAAAACAACTAGTGGCTAGAGAGGAGTCTTTTGAGATGTATTGCCAAATGTGGTAATTGTGGGTACACAAAAAAGAGTTGTTAAAACTATACCAAAAATTTTCACAAGCTGGGATGCCTTTCAGCCCTTGAAAACTAAGACAAATGATCCTCAATCCCAAACTTAGAAAAATCTATTATCGTTAAGTATTTCGGTTACCAAAATCTAATAAATGAGCACACAAGCATGGTTTATGTTCTAGAGTTTTCCCCCCCCATGTGCTCTACATGGGACCAAAATAACCGTGTCATAAGTAGCCCTTGTCGTCATCAACAATCTCCTAAAATTATTTATTGATTAGTGGAGTGGTGAGAGAGCACAATCTAATGGAATTTTGCATAGAAAATGCAAAAAAAAAAACATTAAAATTGTGTTTCTCCTTCATTCCTTAGATTAATATTGTTATATCTCTTGCATATTAAAACATAATGATGCCCCATTACACATTTCAAAGGGATATCCACTCATTAATTGCATAGTAACTTTTGATGCTTTTGTTATATACTTTGTTGATAACATAACAAGAAACTAGGCATTTTGACAATATTTTTTAACAATTATGTTTTTGTACTTATGGTCATCATAATTGAATTTCGGTTAGCTCCATGATGATCAATGACCATAAAAAAAACATGCCCAACTTAGCACTTGTCTTCAAATACATCATCTTGTCAATATGCACAGTTTGGCTTAAAGCAACTCTCACAGCGTAATTGTACTTTTGGAGCTCAAAGTTGAATTTCCTTAGCTCCATGATGATTACTGAGATGAAAAACCTTGCTCAAGCCACTCTGTCCACTCAAATTCATCATTTGGATGGAAATCATAATTTTTCTAAGTGAGCCACATGAGAAAAATACTAATGTTAATACTTTTAGAGTTTGGAATTTGATTTTGTTAGCTACTTGATAATCAATGGATCCAATAAACATGCACAGTCCACTCCTTTCATGTTCAATCCTTGGACTTAAGCTCTACACTAGGAAATTTTACAATAAATTTCAAATCTTTATAACATGGGATCATTATATCTAAGCCCTTCCCAACACATAAACCCCTCACATAATTATACATTATTTATTAAATTTTATATTCCAATGGTCAAAACCATTATATTACTTATTTTAATTTACATATCCAACTAACTTTCCTCCATTTTCATCTTCATTTTACTTCATTTCTTGAATTCAAGTTAGAAATAATATCAAGTAGTTGAGGAGTGCTTTGTGAAAATTCAATAAGAATTGGAAGAGCTTTGGATACCCAATTTATTTTTTGGCATTCCACCCTATCACCCTTTAAGGCTTTGATTGATGAAACCTCAAAGTATTTTCCATAACTTCTCTTCTTTCTCTAAATAATTAATAACTTCACATGTAGAATAAATAAGTAGAATAAATGCTTCTTAAAAAGAATATATTGAGTAACCACTATTGCTAATCTTTTTCAATCTTCTCCTAATCACTACTGCTATATATATATATATATAACATACTCCTAGCTTGTTTCATCAACTCAACAATTTGTGTTTCCTCAATCATTTTCCTATTATCTTTGTAAGGATTATTTGCTAAATTGGATTCAATCTAGAATTCACAAATTCTTTTTCTTCTTGTTTTCTCTTCAGGGTTTCAAGTTTCATATACTTAATTAGTTTAAATTTAAATTTGTTCTATCTAGTGGGGGCTAAAACCTCCAAAAAGGGGCTAAAACCCCTCAAAGGAGCTTAAAACCCCCAAAGGAGCTAAGAATTGGGCGAAAATGGCTTAAAGCCCCCAAAAATGGGCTAAAGCCCTAACCAGGAACTTAAAACCCTAAAATCTCAAGAAAAAACTATAAATAGAGGGGTGGAGGTTACTCTCAAAACACTCATTTCCTGCCTGCCATTACTCTTCCCGTATGAGTACCTCGAGGATCCAACTCTCTCAAGCCATTCTTCTCTCTCTCTCTTTTGTTCCATTAGCTACTTCCCTCGTGTCTTGAGCTTAGCTCCACACCATTCAAACCAGTAAGGAGAGGCTGCTCCTTGAGCTAGGGCATGGCGGCTTTTGGTTTTTGTATTAATATGGTTCCCATCAATGGGTGAGATATAAATAATGTGTGACATGTATATGGACGAGGTGGGCATCCCCGTGCTCATAGTGATGTCAAAAGAATAATGTGATCTAAGCTCTATAATACAAGAGCCGATCATGTACAACTGTTGTTACAATAGTGGTTGCCAATCTGTAGCTCAAGGAAAACCCTGGCTACGTGCAGAAACGGCTACCTTCTGTCTATAGGACGGAAGGGTAGGGTTTTTTAGGTGAATGAAAAACCTACAAGGAAGGGTTAGCTTTGAGCCATGGCAACCCTGCAACAAACCGTTAGAAAAATAAACCTGCAACTAATCATCAATGGAGAACCTGCAATCTAATGTTAGAAATAAACTACACATACATCTAAGCTGCAAATAAAAATAAACAAAACATGCATCTCATTATGCCTAAGCTTTTTAATGGAAGATGGGCCACCATGCCCTAGCTCAAGGAGCGGCCTCTCCTTACTGGTTTGAATGGTGTGGAGCTAAGCTCAACACACAAGGGAAGTAGCTAATGGAGCAAAAGAGAGAGAGGGATGAATGGCTTGAGAGAGTTGGCTCCTCAAGGAACTCATATGAGCAGAGTGTTTTGAGAGTGACTCACACCCCTCTGTTTATAGTTTTTTCTTGAGATTTTAGGGTTTGAAGCCCCTGGTTAGGGTTTTAGCCCCTTTTTGGGCTTTAAACCTCTTTCGCCCAATTTTTAGCTCATTTGGGGGTTTTATGCTCCTTTGAGGGGTTTTAGCCCCTTTTTGCAGGTTGTAGCCCCTATGAAAGCTATTTTGGTTTTTTTTAGGGATTTTTAAGCCCTTTTTCATGTTTTTGAGCCTTTGCAAGGGTATGGGGGTCAAATGAGGGTAGTGTAATGGATGTCTTTAGGTGGTGTAGGTCATGTAGAGCCTACTGAGGGATTTTTTGGGTTAACAGATTGCCCCCTGATGTGTGAGGACAGGAACTCATTGTATGGCCGACGGACATCATAGGATTTTCTAGGGAGAGGTGGTGCTTCCTAGGCTAAGGCATGGTGGCTTTTGGTTTTTGTATTAATATGGTTTCCATCAATGGGTGAGATACAAATAATGTGTGACATGTATATGGACGAGACGGGCATCCCCATGCTCGTAACGATGTCAAAAGAATAATGTGATCTAAGCTCTATAATACAAGAGCCGATAATGTACAACTGTTGTTACAATAGTGGTTGCCTCAATGAGAGGCTGAATACAATACTGATATGAAGCACTGCTAAATTGGACCCATGGCATTCTCATGGAATGTTATATCTTCATGGTTGATGGCCTGTTGGATCTGGAACGGTACATAGTTGTAGGTACTTACTGACGGAGAGTCAGAGTCTTTGTGGTACAAATATGCTGCATCAATCATAAATCTATATAGAAGCACGGTTGGGGCTTCTGAACACTGTCTCCAACACAACCCGAAAATCACAAGGGACATGAACCTGTTTAGGTCCCTCAATAGACTCATCAATGTGTTAGAGTTAGGTGACATCCGGGGTCTTCGACCAAATACTGCACAGACCAATACCCTGTACGAATATCAACGGTGCGATGATGTAGCTGGAGTCGAGCACGTGAGACACAACCATCACGAGAGGCACTAAGGACTCCTCTCAAGTGGTCCAAGGAACTCATCAATGAGGTTAATGAAACCAGGATACACGGACCTCTGGGTTTATCCTCTGGAATATGTGTCGACAGAGGGAGACCTGCAACTGGCCAAGGCAATGGTGTTTCTTTGACCAGAAGCACAAGGGAGATAACTGAAAGACGTGAGACAATCTGAGGACTGACCCACTGAATGGGGGGGGGGGAGGTGGAACAAGGGCAGGGAATCACTGGGGACTCAAACTTCCTTTGTTCAGAGCATGACGGCAGGGCGGACCAGGCAACAAATGAAACTGACTCATGGGAAAGGGATCATAGCTGTAATACCAGGAATGTAACTGCAGATGGGAAATACTTGGGGGGAGGTAGACACTTTTGGTATTGAAGGAATCCAAGAAAAACCACCGCAGAGTACTTTGAACAAAGGCGACCCAAAGTGGGAATGCTGCCAAACTGTTATATATGGGGTGGTGTCTAAAGACACTGTTGTGGTATGATCTCGTAGATTTTTAGCGAGCCCAAGAAAGTAAATGCTCGATGGTGCTTTCAATTTTAGAGAGTCTGGAAGCATGAAGAAGACTCCAGTGAGGTCTCTTTTTCGTTAATAGTCTTTTGTGCCAAAAAAATGTTAAAAGTGTACATAGAAGAGCTCGCCCATCCTTTGTGGGATGGGAGACTTCTTTAATGTTGATAGTCCAATCAGGCCGGAAAAGGTTAAACCTGTATTGACTGGACGGTCATTTAGATACTTTTATGAGCATGAACGAAACCAAGTTTGCTCGGCAATCTTTTCTTGATGAGAAGGCTGGAAAATAGCTTAACGACAACCCATGGTGAGCTTTTTCGTAAAGTTCGGCCCCTCTGCCCGAGAAAGCATAAAATGATGCAGAGGGGAATGGACTTGGCTTGAATGTGCCAAGGTGGTCCTTTTCAGATGGTAGTCTACATAGTTTGCAAAAAGAGATAAACGAGACGATGTAGACACCTTTTCTTATACTTTAACGAGTGAGAAAGAAAGCAGCTATGCTTGACAATATTTTCATTCTTTTAGGAGTCTGAAAAGAGCTTAACGCAAACCACAGTATGGTCGCCAATCTGTAGCTCAGGGAAAACTTTGGTTACGTGCAGAACGGCTACCTTTCGTCTATAGGACGAAAGGGTAGGGTTTCTTTGGTGAATGAAAAACCTGCAAAGAAGGGTTAGCTTTGAGCGATGGCAACCGTGCAACAAACCGTCAGAAAAATAAACCTGCAACTAATCATCAATGGAGAACCTGCAATCTACTCTTAGAAATAAACTACACATACATTTACGCTGCAAATAAAAATAAACAAAACATGCATCTCATTATACCTAAGCTTTTTAATGGAAGATGGGCCACCATGCCCTAGCTCAAGGAGCAGCCTCTTCTTACGGGTTTGTATGGTGTGGATCTAAGCTCAACACACAAGGAAAGTAGCTAATGGAGCAAAAGAGAGAGAGGGATGAATGGCTTGAGAGAGTTGGCTCCTCAAG